>CM075983.1:54005691-54209468 GCA_038087875.1 Malacoraja senta | reverse complement strand
ACCTCTGGTGCACTGAATCATGAAGAATGTCAAGACGGTGTACAGGAAGGAGACAGAAAGCCTTGCAACATGGTGTCAGAACAATGATCTCTCCCTCAATGTCAGTAGGACGAAGGTGCTAGGTATCGACTTCAGGAACAATGGCAAAGTACATGCCTCAATCAGCATCAATGGTGTCAAAGTGGAAATGGTCAAGAAGTTCAGGCGGCTTGGCGGCAATATTACCAATGATCTTTTGAGGTACAACCACATTGATGTGACAGCCAAGAAGGAAAACCGACGCCCGTACTTCTTGAGGAGACTGAGGAAGTTCGGCATGTCTCCAGTGACTCTTACAAACACCTACAGGCGCACCTTAGAAAACACACAGTCAGTCTCACACACAGCCACAGTCTCTAAACCCCTCTAAACACCTGTAAACCCCTCTAAACGCCTCTGATCCCCTGTAGACCCCCCTGTAAACGCATCTAAACCCCTCTTAACCCACCGAAACCTCTGTAAACCGCTCTAAACCCCTGCAAACCCCTCTGAACCCAGCTTGGTTTGGGAACAGCTCAGCCCAGGACTGCAAAAATTTACAGAGAGTCAGAGATATAGCCCAGTTCATCAAACGGACCAGACTTCCCACCATTTTGAGGCGTCAGAGAAAACTCAAAATGCTGCCTAACCAACATCCCACAGAGTAGCAAAGTGACTTTTCACCTCTTACACTCATAAACACGTACTTTAATTCTGTTTTCATAAAAGGCATAAATAACCCACCAAATGTATTGGGGAACCTAGTGTCTAGATAGGGAGGAATTGAAGGAATCAGAATGAATAAAGAATAATCCTTGGGAAACTAATGGAGCTAAAGGCTAACAATCCCTGGACCCTAGTAACTCATGTCCCAGAGTACTAAAGGAAATGGTCTGGAAAATAACAGATGCACCCATAGTCATCTTCCAAAATTCTTTGGATAATGTAGCAGTTCATTGAGGAAGGAAGTGGCATGTGTAAGGCTTTTAGAAAGAATCTTTGTTTAAAAAGAAATGGGGGGTGGGAAGGAGCTTCAGACAGTTAGTTTAACAGAGTGGGTATATGACGACAATCTATTATCAAAGATGCAGTGAGTGAACAAATGGAATTAGACAAAATCAGCATGGGTTTATGACTGGGACATCATGCTGAGCAGATCTACAGGAGCTTTTAGTTTTTCAGTTTAGAGATACAGTGCGGATGCAGGCCCTTCTGCCCACCGAGCCCGCGCCGACCAGAGATCCCCGTACACTAGCACTTTCCGACACACTAGGGACAATTTGTAATTTTGACCAAAGCCAACTAACCTACAAACCTGCAAGTCTTTGGAATGGTTGAGACAACTGGAGCACCCGAAGAAAACCCGCAGGGAGAATGTATAGACAGCACCCATAGTCAGGATCGAACCTGGCACTGTTAGGCAGCAACTCTACCGCTGTGCCACCGTGCTGCCCTTTTCTGACGACGCTGTTAATAGAATTGTGAAGGGAGACTAGTGGCTGTGGTGTACTTGGACCGTTGGAAAGCTTTTCATTAGATCCCACTTGATGGGTGAGTGTGCATTGTAAAAGCACATAGAATTGGAGGTAATATTCTGGCATGACAGTCAGAAAACGGTGAATAGGAATAGAAGGGGCTTTGTTCATTTGGCAGACAGGTGACTAATGGGTTGGTACAGGGATCAGTGCTTGCATCCCAAGTATTCACAACATCAGTCATCTAGATGAGGGGAAACACAAAGCTGGGGGTGATGGTGGAGTAACGAGGGAGGTGGTGGGGCCATTCCAAACTGCGAGGAGGCTGCAAATAACTGCAATGTGGTTTACACAAAACTTAGACCAGGACAGGGATCGGCCCTGTGACCCACCATGTCTGTGCCGACAATAATGCCAAATTAAACTAACTCCATCTGCCTGCAGATGATCTTTATCCCTCCATTCCCTGCACCTTCATGTGTCTGTCTAAATGCCTCTTAAATGTCACTATCCTATCTGCTACCAACAACCCGCCCAGCACTGTGTTTCAGGCACCCACTACTATCTGTAAAAAAACAAACTTATCTCGCGCATCTCCTTTAAACATTTCCCCCCACACCTTAAAGCAGTGCTTCTTAAACTGGTGAATGGTTCACCCAAGGGGGAATGAAATTATTTTGGGGTGAATTAAACTAGAGGGGTGAATGAAGGGTTATTCAGATATTTATATATTTTTTTCTGTACTTAAAAAAGGCATTGCCATTAAAGTGGTTAGTAAGCTCTTGTTGGTTTTAATGGCAGTGGAGCTGGAAATTTGATATGTTTTTTTCTCTCTACCTAATATTCTACTTTCAAAGTAGCAGGATATTTCCCAGATTTACTGTATTTTTAGGATGTTCAAAAAGTTGAATAAAATAAACACTTAAGAAATGAGTTAATTAATGTTTTTTCCTCATGTGACAAAATAAATTATATATACAATTATACACAAGGGAGAATAAGACGAAAATTACCAAAAAACATAAGAACATTTAGTCGAGGGTGAATGATATTTTGTGTTGAAGACTCAAAGGTGAATAACACTGAAATAGTTTAAGAAGCAGTCTTAAGGGCCTGTCCCACTTTCACGACCTATGCCGAGTTTGCCCTTGACTCATACTCGCAGCATGGTCATCACGAGGTCGTACGAGGTTGTAGGTAGGTCGTAGCAGGTCGTGATGCTAGTCGTAGGTACTCGTGGCATCCAGTAGATCGGGGTGTTTTTTTCAACATGATGAAAAATGTCCACGAGTAAAAAAGGTCGTGAATTAGGTCGTGAAAGTGGGACAGGCCCTTTAAAGCTATGCCTTCTGACATTTCCTCCCTGACTTAAAGGTTCCGACTATTTCATGGGGTGAGTGCGCAAATGCATATTGACGTCCACTGCAATAGAATTTGGATACAAGTGTGAGGATGTCTTGTGTAGCTGTACTGAGAACTTACAGCTTGTTGAGGACGTCTGGATTTGAGAGTGCAATATTGGTATTTTAATCCAAGGATGCATATTCTTGCTATGGAGGAGTGCGACAATGATTCTTGAGATGGCAGAACTGACTTTACATGGAAGAGCTCAGATCGATTAATTTTTTTTGTTCACTGAAGTTCAGAAGAATGACGGTGTATCTCACACAAGGCAATACAATTCTAACAGGACTGGATAAACTCAATGTTCCCAACAGATGGAACGTCCAGCCTCAAGAATCAAGAGTGTTTTATTGTTGTGTGTACTGAAATGGAACAATGAAATATGGGGAATGTTAGTTTTTTATCTTAGTTAACGTTATTATTGTCACATATACTGAGGTACCGTGAAAAGCTTTGCTGTTGTGTGCGATCCAGTCAACAAAACGCCTATACACGATTAACATCAAGCCGTCCACAATGTATAGATACACCATTAAGGGTATGTTATTTAATGCAAGATAAAGTCTGATTAAAGATAGTTCAAAGATCTTCAATGAGGTAGATGAGAAGTCAGGACCACACTCCAGCTGGTGATAGGACGGTTCAGTTGCCTGATTAGAGCTGGGGGAAACTGTCCTGGAATCTGAAGTTAAGGGCCTGTCCCACTATACGAGTTTACCCAAGAGCTCTCCCGAGTTAAAAAAAAAATCAAACTCGTGTTAAGTACATAGAATGCACGTAGCGGGTACGTCGGAGCTCGGGACGTCTCTTAGCGGCTCGTAACGCTAACGGCAGGTACTCGGGAAACGCGGTAAGCTCGTGAAGACTCGTGACGTTTTTTCAACATGTTGAAAAATGTCCACGAGAGCCCGAGTACCTACGAGCGGCTATTACCGTAATTCTCCGAGTTCGAATCAGGGGAAACTCGGGAATTACCTCGTACAAACTCTTGAATTACCTCGTACAGTGGGACAGGTCCTTTAGGCTTTTTCAAACTTCTGTACATTTTGCCTGATGGGAGAGGGGAGAAGAGAGTGACTGAGGTGACACTCGTCCTTGACTATGCTGCTGGCCTTGCCGAGTCAGCGTGAGATGTAAATAGAGTCAATGGAGGTTGCTTTGTGTGATGGTCTGGACTATGTCCACAAATCTCTGCAATTCCTTGCAGTCTTGGATGGAGCTCTTCCCAAAAACTGCTTTCTACAATGCATCTGCTAAAGTTGGTGAGGACATACAGAACTTTCTAAGTCTTCTAAGGAAGTGGAGGCGTTGCTGTGCTTTCTTGGTTATTGCTTCGATGTGGCTAGTCTAGGACAAATTGCTAGTGATCTCTACGTCAGCACTATCAGTGTATACTTGGGGTATGTAAACCACTTCACTTCCTGGAGTCCATCACAATCTCCTTTGTCTTGAGGGAGAGGTTGTGGTCTCGGCACCAAGTTATGAGGTTCTCAATCTCTTTCCTGTACTCTGTCTCGTAATTATCTGATATCCATCCCGATACGGTGGTGTTGTCCGCGAATTTGTAAATTGAGTTGGACAGGTATTTGGCTGCAGAGTCGTGACTGTATAAGGAGTATAGTAGGGGGCTGAGAACACATCCTTACAGGGGGAAAAACATTCTTCACGCAGAGGGTGGTGAATCTATTCCTGTCCTGTTCTATTGTAGAAACAAATTGAGGGCAAGTTGTACATTGTATTCACAAAGGAATCCAAAGAGATCAATGGATATGGGGGGAGAAGGTGGGATTGGGTACTGAATTGATTAATCAGCCATGGTGATGCTGAATGATGGAGCAAGCCAAAACACTGAACATCCTACTCCGGTTTGTCTCCACTAGGGAACCCGTTCTTAGATCCTGCATAGGTTCGCAGACTCGACCCATTTTAAAGGGGTGGCAATTGTGGAGGGAAGGTGAAGAGAAGTGTACCCGTTTAAAGAAAATCAGTACAATTTAATGTTTATTTATTCGTTGGGAATTTTTTTCCCCGTATTTTCATTTTTTTAAATCATATGTTTCATTTTTAATGATAATAAAAGTCTCTAATGTAGGAAACACCAAAACAATTAAAAAATCTCTCAGAGGTTCTACAGGTGGATAGCAGAGGGCAAGGCTTTGTTAGGGATCAGAGCTCACTTTCTCAGTTTAGTTTATTGACACGTGTACCAAGGTACAGTGAAAAGCCTTTGTTGCGTGCGATCCAGTCAGCGGAAAGACAATACATGATTACGATCGAGCCATTTACAGTGTATATCAGAGTTAAAGTCAGAAATGTTGTTGTAGGAGTAGAGGTTTAAGAGTGTGCAGCAATTGTAATATGGGATTGTAGAACTGCTTCTGTGGCTAGCATGCCATCTGTTAAATAGGTTCTGCGGGCAAGGGTTCCTCAGTACATCACTAGAGGAAGGCTCTTCCACTACACAGACCACACCAAGGGGGGTAGGAGGCAGCAAAATGCTCCCCCCCCCCCCCCCAACCCCGCTCCACACCATCAGGGTCAGCAAAACAAGACTTTCCATACCCAGACCATATAAACATTAGGGCATGATTGGTGAATACAGGCACAGGACAAGGCTTTGTACATTAACCCAACAAAGACAGCTGATGTGTACCTGAGCAATTCTATTTATCTCCGTTTATATGTATATTTATTGTCCTTCTCATTAGAGTTTCACAGGCAAACAACAGCTGAGTAAATCACAGTGATAAAATCACCATGGAATAGGGCGATATTTTTCAGCATGGTTTAAATGAGCCATTAGCCCATGTTTAATTTTAAAATACGCACTCTTATTTGAAATGAAGAGGTATCGAGCATGTGCGGGCAGAAGGAATCAGTTTAAATATGTTCAGCAATGACATTGTGGACTGAAAGAGCTGTTCCTACACCGTCTTGGTCGATATTGCATTAGGGATTTTTATGTGCTTGGCAAACAAGGCAAAATTGACTGCAGCACACAATGGAACCTTTGAACACACGCGATGGCCGCTCTCCTGTGCTGACTGCAACCCCAACTTTGCATTCCCATCTCACTCTCATTACTTTTTTACCCTTTCGCTTATCAGGAATCAATCCACTTCAAAACATTGAACATTGTGTGGCACAGCAGAGGAGTTGATGCCTTACAGCGCCAGAGACCCAGGTTCCATCCTGACTATGGGTGCTGTCTGTACGGAGTTTGTTCGTTCTCTCCGTGAACTGCGTGGGTTTTTGCCGGGATCTCCGGTTTCCTCCAACATTCCAAAGATGTGCAGGTTTGTAGGTTAATTGGCTTGGTACAATTGTAAATTTTCCCTGGTGTGTGTAGGATCGTGTTAGTATGCGGGGGATCACTGGTCAGCGCGGACTCGGTGGACCTAAGGGCCTGTTTCCACGCTGTATTTCTCTACACTAATCTAATATTCAAGGACTAAAGAGAAGGCAAAATTGGGAGTGTTGCAACCTGTAACAAGCTTGAGGAATCCTAATATTTTCAACTTCTGTATGTTTGATAATTTAGACAGGAATGGCATATCCAGAAACACAAAGAACATCACTGGATGAAGAGAGAATTAATCAGAACAAGCAAGTACCAGGGAGCACAGAAGCAACGGTGATCCCAATACATCAGGATCAAGATGACAATAAAAAAAGGACTTGAGAGACAGACTGTGCAATCATAAATAGTGCCAGCACTCTCAATCAATCAATCAGTTTTATTCGTCACTTGCACATAAAGTGCAAGTGAAATGAATTTGCCAGCAACGGTACAATAAAAAAAGAACACACAAAAACACAATAAAAATGTAACACAAACATCCACCACAGCATTCATCACTGTGGTGGAAGGCACAACATTTGGCCAGTCCTCCTCCATTTCCCCGTGGTTGGGACCACAACCCTCCGCAGCTGCCGCTGCGGGCGTCCAGATGTGTGGACAAGGTAAAGTCCAGGTAAGTCCTGAATCGGTGCCTTCCCACCGGAGACCGCGGCTTCAAGATGGTATAGGCCGCAGGTCGGAGGTCGAAGATCTAAAGTTCCTGCCGCGCTGCAGCCAGAAGCACCGCAGACCGCAGGGCCGGCGGTCGAAGCTCCCCTCCAGGGGTCCCCGGTGAGGGACCTCGCTTAGGATGGTAAGTCCCCGCCATGCCCGCGGTAGAAGTAGGCCGCAGGCTGGCGGTCGGAGCTTCTTCTCCCCCGGGTCCCCAACGAGGGATCCCAGGCCCAGCACGCCGCCAGCTGGAGCTCCGCAGACCGCGGCTTCAGGCTGCCGCGGGCCAGCGAACGGAGCGCCCCCCTCCGGCGAGGGCTCGCCGCTCCGCGACGAGAGTCCACGCTGCGCCCACAGCTGAACCCCAGGCGCTTCTCCAGGAAAGGCCGCACCGATCCTCGATGTTAGGCCATGGGGGAGGCAACATGGAAAAAGGCGCCTCTCCATGGAGGAACCGAAGCGGTTTCCCCCTTACCCCCCCCCCCCCACACCACCCCCCCCCAACACAAGACACACACAGAAACATTAAAAACGCACATTAGGACATACTAAAAAACAAAAAAAGTAGAAAGAACTAACACGCTGCTGGAAGGCGGCCGGCTCGCAGTGCCCCCACCGACGATTTGAGGGAGGGAAACAGAGCCTCAAAGGACCTTGCAAGTCCCTCTCCAACGAACAATTGTGTCAGTCTTATATCCCTATTGTTCCTCCATCGCCTCACAAGTATCTCTCCTGCTCAAAACTATTACATTTCTTTCAGAAAACACTAGGTGAATCAGCTTCCAAAAAAATGATTTGTTGCACAATGAAAATCATTCCTTATGTCACCTCTGGATCTTTGAATTATTGAATTATAATCCACACCTTCCACTTCTTGCCCCTCCTGACAATAATAATAGTTTCTCTCCATTCGCTCTGTCTAGACCATTCTTGATTTTGAATACCCTTCAAATTCCTCTGCTCCAAGGAGAACAATCTCACCATCACAAGTCTTTCCACTCCTCCAGGACCATTCCACTAGTTTGTCTTGGGCCTGCACACCCGTCCCACTGGGCAGAGTTGGATGCAATACCCTCATTAGAGCAAAATCTGCTTGATAGAGATGCTACCTAGACTTGCTTTTGTAGTCTATATTTTGCACTTATTTATAAAGCAGAGTTTGTGTTTTATTTCAACTCACTTTCTCTACGTTCATCCCTTTATGCCCCTTTTAAAGATCTGTGAACCCTCTATAGCAGTGAACTTGTATCTTTCAAGGAAGTGTCTTTCCTTGTTCCAAGCAAAATACATCACAACAAAGTCCTTCGCCTTAAATCTCATCTTCCACCTCAATACAGGAAAAATTGTGCATTTACTGTCCACTCCATAATGTTTGGGACAAAGACCCATCATTTATTTATTTGCCTCTGTACTCCACAATTTGAGATTTGTAATTGAAAAAAAATCACATGTGGTTAAAGTGCACATTGTCATATTTAATAAAAGCCATTTTTATAAATGTTGGTTTCACCATGTAGAAATTACAACTGTGTTATACATAGTCCCCCCATTTCAGGGCACCATAATGTTTGGGACACATGGCTTCACAGGTGTTTGTAATTGCTCAGGTGTGTTTAATTACCTTCTTAATGCAGGTACAAGAGAGCTCTCCGCACCCAGTCTTTTTCCAGACCTCCACAGCTGATGACAGCTGATAAAGAAAAATCCCCAAAACACCTGTCCGACAGATCAGAAACACTATACAGGAGTCACGTGTGGATTTGTGAATGACCACTGTCCGCAGAAGGCTTCATGAACAGAAAATACAGAGGCTACACTGCAAGATGCAAACCACTGGTTAGCCTCAAAAATATGATGGTCAGGTTAGTTTGCCAAGAAGTACATAAAATAGCAACCACAGTTCTGGAAAATGGTCTTGTGGACAGATGAGATGAAGATTAACTTATATCAGAGTGATGGCAAGACCAAAGTATGGAGGAGAGAAGGCACTGCCAAAAGCATACCACCTCATCTGTAAATCACGGTGGTGGGGGTGTTATGACATAGCCAAGTATGGCTGCTGAAGGTACTGGCTCACTTATCTTCATTGATGATACAACTGCTGATGGTAGTAGCATAATGAATTCTGAAGTGTATAGACACATCCTATCTGCTCAAGTTTAAACAAATGCCTCAAAACTCATTGGCCAGCGGTTGATTCTACAGCAAGACAATGATCCCAAACATACTGCTAAAGCAACAAAGGAGTTTTTCAAAGCTAAAAAATGGTCAATTCTTGAGTGGCCAAGTCAATCACCCGATCTGAACCCAATTGAGCATGCCTTTTATATGCTGAAGAGAAAACTGAAGGGGACTAGCCCCCAAAACAAGTATAAGCTAAAGAAGGCTGCAATACAGGCCTGGCAGAGCATCACCAGAGAAGACGCCCAGCAACTGGTGATGTCCATGAATCACAGACTTCAAGCAGTCATTGCATGCAAAGGTAAGCAACAAAATACTAAACATGACTACTTTCATTTACATGACATTGCTGTGTCCCAAACATTATGGTGCCCTGAAATGGGGGGGGGGGGGGGGGGGGGGGGAACTATGTATAACATCATCACCATCATCATTGAAAACTTCAACGGGCACGGTGCCTTACAATGCTATCGCAACTTCTACTTAAGTGTGGATGGCCGTTGGCTCGCTAGGTGCTCATCTGCCCTTTGACAGGTCTTATTTTTGGTCCTGCTGGGGGTCCACAGCCCCCTCCTCACCTGGCAAACCAGGTGGGGGAGACGGTTTAGTCGCCGACTATCCGACCATGGAGCAGGTAGCACGGGATTACATGGTACCCGTGGCGGGGGGAACTCCCCCCCCCCCCCCCCCACCCGACTATGTATAAACACAGCTGTAATTTCTACATGGTGAAACCAAAATGTATTAAAATGGCCTTTATTAAAATCTGACAATGTGCACTTTAACCACATGTGTTTTTTTCTATTACAAATCTCAAATTGTGGAGTACAGAGGCAAATACATAATGACGGGTCGTTGTCCCAAACATTCTGGAGGGCACTGTATCCAGGTCCTTTCAGAATGTCAGGATGCCCTAAATCTCTAAACGGCACTGAAGGTAGCCACTGTTACAATGCAATAAGGCATCCTATTTGTGTGCATAAAACTCCCACAAAGGGCAACAAACCAATGACCAGATGAGCTTCTTTTAACGCAACTTGAAAGGTAAATATTGGTGATGACAATTTGGGATAACCTACCTGCTCCTCTTCAAAATACGTCAAGGGATCTTTTAGCCGAGTGAGCAGGAAGGGCCACTATTTAACATTGTATTTGGTAGATGCAAACTCTGTACTCAAGTATCCCGAGTAGGACCAACAAAGCTTTCTGACTCAAGAGGCAGGAATGCAACCCAACAAGGTACAGCTGACGCCATTAAATTAAGGATCTTCATTCGACACACCTGGAAGGACCATTGTGAGCATTCCTAGTTCACATAATATAGGAACGTGGAGACACTGGAGCAGACGCATGTAATATTTAATGAAGTGATACACAAATAAGGAGCATACCAAATAACTGGACAAGCTGGAGTGATGAGTGAATGGCTGAGGAGGAGAGGGCATCATCAGAAACACAATCTCCAGCCTGGAATAACTGACTTGCTTAATGTACAGTAAATATTAGACAATATCACATTAAAATCGAGTCCAGTGTTTAGGTCGTATGATACTGTATGATACTGTCACTGATGTTATTATTCTCCGAGAATACAACTCCAGTTTCTTGATAAATATATCAGACCATCCTCTAGTTTCAAACTATGCTGCACTTCCATGAACGAGTGACTGCCTGGACTTTGGCAACGTATTGGAATCAAAGGCATTGCACGATAAATTGTCTGGTGTAATTCACATGGGGACCCTGGGGTTTCAGCTCTTGAGGAGAAAGCCTTGAGATGCTCAGCACTAAGGGGGTGGCAGACTTTGAACAGGGGGAGACCAAACGTTTGCAAAGCTCGCAGCAGGCAAGGATATACATGGCTGTAAGGAGGAAGCATGTTATGATCTTTGTGTTCCAACAGAGGAAACCTTATCCCCCCGCCCCCCCACCCCCCACAAAGTGTATGTGGTTTTTTTTTAAATCATCAGACTTGATTGCACAGGATTGGTAAAACTGTTGACTAAAGGGGTTAGAAATGGAAGGTTAAAAACTAGCCCCATTAAAACGTCTACCACAGAACGAAAAGCTGAGATGAAGCTAAATTGGGCAACCATAGCATTGATCAGCATATAGCATAGGTTTTATGATCTGGAAACATTACAGTAGGGGATGGTGGAGAAAGCCAGTAGAAAAGATTTCAAGTTTATGGAATATTTCCCCAAGAGGCATTGAAATTTATTTTAATTGTTTTTTGGAATACAAAACTAGTTTGTTTGGCCCATACTGTTAATAAGCTATGGCTGCTTTGAAAAACATGAATTGCATCAACAATAGCACCTCCAGTGCAAACACTGTTGGTGTGTCTAAAATTACCCCATTAATCATTCAAAAACGTACTATGCACAATGTTCTGTGGTGTAAAATGCACGAAAGGGGTGCATATCTCCAGTGAAATAATTTGGAAAAGTAATTCATATTGCACCTAGCAACCAGAGCTATACAAATAACTTCTTATGAATTGTATATTTTTCATATGTGAGAAAAAATAAAAGCAAACTGTGTCTTTTTTCTCTCAAAAGAAGCAGAGACACTCAGGCATTGACACTGCAGGTGGAGGGCATTAAGCTGTTGGTTACTAGCCTCAAAACTTTTCAAAAAGGTCAGAAGAAGCAGGAAATACTTAGCAGGCTAAGCCACGCGTGGCGGAAGGGAAACATAGAAGACCCTTCATTCCGTAGAAGGGCTTTAGACATGAAACGTTAAATGTTTTTCTTCACACAGAAGCAGCCTGTACGGTTGAGTATTTCCAGCTGTTTGTTTTTATTTCAGCATTCCAGCATCTGCAGTAATTTTCAGCTTTAGTCCATACCCTTTTGTCAATGACAATGCAGTCAAAGAAAATGGTCCTTCCTATAATCCTATTTAGCCTTCTCAATCTTGAACATTATGCTTACATTTCATTCAGTCCTCTTATTCAAAGCAAATGTTCCCAGCCTAGCCAATCTCTCTTGTGGTCATATGCCGCAGGTGTGGTAGTACTAACCTTTGAAATTCTCACTCAGAGGTGCTACTATTTATTGTGTTTAAAAATATATAATATTACTGTTGCAATTTAGTGACCCAAACTTTGCATAAACAATCTATCAGCATTTTAATATTGTTTTTTGCAAGGCTTGTTATTAACCACATCTTCCCATCTCCCCCTATGTCTGCCTTCCGCCAAAGACCGCTCCCTCCGTAACTCCTTGTCAATTCTTCCCTTCCCTCCCATACCACCCCCTCCCCTGGTACTTTCCCTTGCAACCGCAAGAGATGCAACACTTGTCCCTTCACTTCCCCCCCTCCACTCCATTCAAGGACCCAAGCAGTCGTTCCAGGTGCGACAGAGTTCACCTGCATCTCCTCCAACCTCATCTATTGCATTCGCTGCTCTAGATGCCAGCTGATCTACATCGGTGAGACCAAGCGGAGGCTTGGCGATCGTATCGCCGAACACCTCCGGTCGGTCCGCAATAACCAAACCTGAACTCCCGGTGGCTCAGCACTTCAACTCCCCCTCCCATCCGTATCTGACCTCTCTGTCCTGGGTCTCCTCCATGGCCACAGCGAGCAACACCGTAAATTGGAGGAAATGCACCTCATATTCCGCTTGGGCAGTCTACATCCTGGTGGCCTGACGTTGAATTCTCCCAATTCTGCTAGCCCTGGCTGTCCCCTCCCCTTCATCAGCCCTCTGTTGTCATCCTCCCCTCCCCCAGCCTCGGCTCCTCCTCCGCCTTTTCTTTTTTCCTTTCTTCTCCCCACCCCCTATCAGTCTGAAGAAGGGTTTCGGCCCGCAAACGTTACTATTTCCTTCGCTCCATAGATGCTGCTGCACCCGCTGAGTTCTCCAGCATTTTTGTGTACCTTTGTTATTAACCACTATGGCATGGTTAATAAAGGCCATATGCATCTTAACTGTCATATATTGTCCGTAGGAAACCCTGCAGATGCTGGTTTAAACCTAAGGTAGATACAAAATGCTGGAATAACTCAGCGGACAGGCAGCATCTCTGGAGAGAAGGAATGGGTAAACGTTTCGGATCGAGACCCTTCTTCAGACTGATGTCAGGGGAGTGGAGGCGGGACAGAGATAGAATGTAGTCAGAGACAGTAAGACTGGTGGGGGAACTGGGAAGGTGGAGGGGGATGGAGATAGAAAGTAATGACTCTTTGAAGTTAGAGAAGTCAATGTTCATACCGCTGGGGTGTAAGCTACCCAAGCAAACTATGAGGTGCTGTTCCTCCAATTTGCGCTGGGCCTCACTCTGATGTCCTCCCATCTTCAGAGATCAATGGAAATGCCTTCCTATTGGGGAAACTTTTTTTAAATCTCTTACCTTGACGGAGATACGATTATTTTTCGTATCGTATCTCCGTCCGCACTGTGGCCCATCATCGAGGAGCTGGAGGCCTTTGCTGGAATCCGACTTTGGGAGCTCGAACCGCGGGAGACTGCGGGACTTTAACATTGTGAGCAGGCGATCCCTTTGCCAGGGATCGACCTTTGAGTTCCAACCGTGGCAGCCTGCGGACTTTAACATCGTGGAGCTCGCAGTCCCTGGTTAGAGACCGACTTCGGGAGCTCCAAGCCACAGGAGCTTCGACCGCCCCAACGCGGGAGCTTCGATCGCCCCAACAGATGTTTCGACTGCCCCGACCGTGGGAGAAAAATGAAGGAAGAAGATTAGACTTTATTGCCTTACATCACAGTGAGGAATGTGGGGAATCCGCTGTGGTGGATGTTTATGTTAACTTTTATATGTAGTTGTGTGTCTTGTTGCTTTTTGTTTAGTATGGCTGTATGGTAATATGAATATCACTGTACCTTAATTGGTATATGTGACAATAAAAGACCTTTGAAACCTTTGATCATCCAATTTCTTGACATTTTCCAGTATTCTAGCTTCTGTGCATTCCTTTAGAGTCAAAGAGTGATACAGCATGGAAACAGGCGCTTCGGCCCAACTTGCCCATACCAGCCAACATGTCCCAGCTACACTACTCACCTGCCTGCGTATGGTCCACATCCCTCCAAACATGTCCTATCCATGTAGCTGTCTAACTGTTTCTTAAACATTGGGATAGTGCCAGCCTCAACTACCTCCTGGAGCAGCTTGTTCCAAACACCCACCACTGTTTGTGTGAAAAAGCAACCCCTCAAATTCCTATTAAATCTTTTCCCCTTCACCATGAACCTATGAAACTAACCTTTGCTTTGTCTGCCATCCCCAACCTCTCTCAGAAGTAGATTTCCTTTTCCCACAGTTCTGCGCTCTTGACCTGTTCATTGACATATGGAAAGTATGTGATTTTTTTTAAAACACGTTTATATTATTTAAAATATTATTGTGGATGTTTGGAAGGTCTATTCACAATAGGGGAATAGGACCAAAAATTACTTCTTTTTTAAGGAACGAGGCAATCAGTTCATCCATGTTAACTTACAAGAGCAGATTTGTACTAAGCCTTGTATGCTAAATGCAAGCTCATTGATTCAATAGTCTGGCTGTCTAATGTTAAGTCGTGAACTATTTAAGGAGTATACTCTCTGTTTGATTTTTAATTTATACGAGTCTCAAGACACTGTTCTCAACTGCAAATTTTAATCCACCAACGTTACTGCTGAATTGTTGTCACATAACTGAGCGTGCCTTTGTAACCTATTATTTAATTAGTTAACAATCTACCAATTAAATGTACAACATCGAAAAACATAACTAAAGTTGCAAATCTCTCGCCATAGCAAAACATTACAACCAATTTATCTGTATAATCACTTGTATGGTAGTAGAATTATCATCATAGGTGCACACAGCATAGAAACAGGCCCTTCAGCCCACTGTGTCTATGCCAATCACCCAACCCTCAGAGTCACTGTCATAGAGTGATACAGCACAGAAACAGGCCCTTCAGCCCACTATGTCTATGCCAACCATCTAGCCCTCATCTCCATTAATACAATTTTTCTCTCACATCTCCATCAAGTTCTCCCCACCTAACCTTATGGTACCCACCTGAGGTAGGGGCAAATTATAGCAGCCAATTAACTACATCTTTGGCATGTAGGAGGAAACTAGGGGAATCGCTTATGGTCTCAGAGTTTCTGGAGACAGAGGCAGCAACATGAACCACTGCATTACTGTGCCATATTGTAGAAAATGCCAACGGCATGGTTCCACAAATCAAAAATGAGATGATCGCCAAATAATTTTCAATAATATTGATTGAGGGATAAATATTAGCCTGGACAGTCGGAAGAATTCCTCTGTTCTATTCCATATAAACGTTATCATCCACCCACGCATATGGTTTGGATGCGTGGGTCAATTTTTAATCTGTATTTAAATTTTTTATTTTCAGTTTTAATTTTAACGTTTATTTTTTATGTGAAAGGTAGCACCTTGCAGCAGTATTGCTCTTCCTCAGCACAGAAAGAAAGGATCAATCTGCATTCATGTGCTTGGCTCCTTCTGAACCAAAGTACACCTGATGCACGATAAACGTTCAATGTTGCAAACTGCGATTTACAACAAAATTAGTCAACAAAATGCTCACGGCTGTGTTCTTTGACTTCATTGATAACTGGTAAGAAAAAGAGGCAATTTATTCATTCATTACTTTGTACAATCCCTGAGTTGAGATGGATGGTCATGCATTAACATAGAAGCGCTGTTTGGCATATCAAATTTCAACCGTGTGGAGAAGGCATGGGCATTCTTTGGAGAGGTAAAGATTTCATTGGGTGCCCATATCAAGGTATTGATCCTAGTGCTCTTGTACTTTTGAAAAATCATTTACCTGCTGACAAAATTGCAGCTAATTTTTTGCAATTAAAAACTAAATTTTAGATCTTATATTTTAAAATCTGTTGAAGCAAAAATATGGAAACAGCAAATGATGGGAAGAGATTACAGAAAAACCTCTAAGGCGGCGGCAAATGAACACGTAGCAAAGGTAGTTATCTCTAACTTATTGCATCTGCTCACCTCACATTTAACATAGAACATAGATCAGTACAGCACAAGAACAGGTCTTTCGGCCCACAATGTTTGAGCTGAACATGATGCCAACATCAACACTTCTCTGCCCGCACATAATCCACATCCCACCTGCATATCTACATGCTTATCCCAAAGTCTCTTGAATGCCTCAATCATCACCCTCAGAAACGTGGTCCAGGCACACACCACACCGTGTAAAAAAACTTTCTCTGCGCACTCCTTTAAACTTTACCCCCCTCACCTTAAAGCTATGCTCTTTAGTATTCGATTTTGGAGGAAAAGGCTCAGAATGTCTACCCCATCCATGCCTCTCATAATTTAATTCCTTCTATCAGGTCTCCCCACAACCTCTGGCATTCTAGCGAAAACAATACAAGTCTGTCCAACCTCTCTCTGTGGCTAACACCCACTAATCCAGGAATCATGCAGCTAAACCATCCTTTGCAAAGCCTCCACATCCTTCCTGTAGTGGGGCGATCAGAACTGCATGCAATACTCCAAATGCAGCCTAACCAAGTCCTATAAAGCTGCATCAAGACTTCCAAGCTCTTTTACACAATGCCCCAACCTATGAAGGTGAGCATACCATGTGCCTCTTTATCTAATTGTGTTGCCACTTTCAGGGAGATAAAGATTTGGAGCCCAACCACTCTCTGTACATCAATGCTGTTAAGGGTCATGGCATTAATTGTATATTTTCTACTTACATTTTATAACTTGGCATTCTTCTTCGGTGCTAAATGTAAATGGGTAGGATTAGAGAATTTAAGGGAGTATTTCATGAGGCCATTCGGAAAATTACGCAGTTGTTGGGAGTTTTGATTTGAGCAAGTTTTGATGGTTGGTGTTTGCACATTTTTTTAGGCTTCAGATCAGTTACTATCAAATCAGATCTAGCAGCAGCAAGACGCACTGTACAGATCCTCCTACTCAGGTGAACATTATATCCATCCCCCAGTCTTGTTTCCTGGAACAGTGCTTTCAGTGCCTTAGTGAAATTTCTGACTTTCCTTTCAGAATGAAGCTCCGATTCCAATTCTGCTGAATTATGACCTTGCTGCTTGTATTCCAGATTTATTCCTCAGAGTATTGGTGTGAACAAAGTTCTCGCTGCAGGACTGGGTAGGGAGAAGGTTAAAAAGTGCACCGAGACTCGTGTAGTATGAACTATTTTGTTACATTTGTGGTGTCAGGAAACAAAAAAAAATTAGTTGGAGTATAACCAATGAAAAGCAATCGTAGGAGGCAGAATCTGGCAGGAATCCAAACACGCTGCAGAACTGGTGTAAATGTCACGTTCTAACTGAAGCAACAGGCCAGCTTTTGTCTTACAGCTTGACGTTGAGCTGGGTCTTGTACATATATCAGAAAACGTTATTCTTAATGCAAGCAAATACACCTGTCGACCCTGAAGACCCAAGACTTGTCTCTGCTCTAATTAATGATCATAATAAATGAGTTCAGAGCTTCCCATGCAGTTTAATAATAATTTATTCAAATATGTTTAGCAGTAAACTGGTTGAAGCCATCTGGTCACGCGTTATAATACATACTTCATTATTTAAAGGTGACCTGAAAATTCTATCTCCCTTTAGACAGAAAATAATTTGTATATTTTCCCTTTTTTGAATTTCACCTTCGTTTCCTAAAGGAGCCTTTCACTCACTGGGCCAATCCATCCTTAAAAAATAAATAGTTATACAATGAGTACCCTGAAGTGTCACGAAACAAGACCAAGTGGGGTTGGTCTGATTTGCAGCTTTTCTGCCTGCCTGCTGAGGACAGGCCAAAAGCTCTCCTCCAAAGGTGAATTCTCCATGGTTTATTCTGCCAGTCAGTGTCACTTGCCATACTGTGAGCATAGAATCAACGTGTGCTCC
The DNA here is from genome assembly GCA_038087875.1 of Malacoraja senta. Classification (NCBI taxonomy): domain Eukaryota; kingdom Metazoa; phylum Chordata; class Chondrichthyes; order Rajiformes; family Rajidae; genus Malacoraja; species Malacoraja senta. The sequence continues at coordinate 54,191,473 of CM075983.1, read as the reverse complement.
CCTCCCTATTCTGACATCAACCAGTCTGTCCTCAGCCTTATACATTGCCAGAGTAGGGCTAAACACAATCTACGAAAATAATTCCTCATATTCCGCTTAGGTAAGTTAATGGTACAACTTAATGGTATGAGCTCAGAATTTACCAATGCCAGATGGCCCTCACTCCATCTTGTATTTCCACTCCCACCCAGGTTCTCTGATCATCTTTCCCATCCCTTCTCCCTTCCCCACAAAGCTCCATCTGATTATTATTCACCCCCTCGTCAAGTTCCACTTATCAACATCTAACCACCGGGTGGCGCCAGCAATGGCTGCCTCGCCAACAGTCTCTCTGTCCCTTCCTTCTTTGTTGTTTTTATAGTATGTGTTAAATGTATGCTTTTAGTGTTCTTTAGCTTGTTTTATTGTTTTACCTTTAGTCCCAAGAATAAAACACTTTTTTTATTCTCTTACCTCAAAGGAGATGCAATTTTTTTTCTGTATCGCATCTCCGTCCACACTGCGGCCTAACATCGAGGAGTTGGCGCCTTTTGCTGGAGACCGACTTCGGGAACTCCAACTGCGAGAGCCTGTGGACTTAACATAGCGGAGCTGGCGGTCCCTTTGCCAGGGATCAAGCTCGAAGCTCCAACCATGGGAGCCTGCTGACTTTAACATCGTGGAGCTCACGGACTCTGGTTAGAGACCGACTTCGGGAGCTCCAAGACACAGGAGCTTCGCCCGACCCGGGAGCTTCAATCGACCCGGCGCGGGGGCTTCTATAGCGTCGGCTGCGGGAACTTCGACCGCCCCGATGGATGGTTCGACTGCCCCGACCACGGGAGAATATAGAGGAAGAAGGTTGGACTTTATTGCCTTCCATCACAGTGAGGAATGTGGGGAATCCGCTGTGGTGGATGTTTATGTTAACTTTTATATAGTTGTGTGTCTTGTTGCTTTTTTTATAGTATGGCTGTATGGAAATTTGCATATCATTGTATCTTAATTGGTACACGTGACATTAAAAGGCCTTTGAAACCTTAACCTCTATCTTCTCCCACCACTCCTCATTACCACAATACATGGGCCATCATTCCAATTCATACACCAATCCTTATGTAAAGTTTCAACCCGCTATGTTGGCACATCCACTTGTCACCACAGAAGAACCACTGGGTTCTTCCAGCAGTTTAATTCGTGTTCTGGATTCCAGCATATGCAGTTTCTTGTTTCTCCTGCATTGGAGCTTGACTTGAAACCATGACTTACTGACTCAACAGCTGATGTTCCTGCCAGCTTGACAGAAAGTGATATGAAACATAGAAAAATCGGTGCAGGAGTGGGCCATTCAGCCCTTTGTGCCAGCACTGCCATTCAATATGATCATGGCTGATCATCCAAAATCAGTACCCCGTCCCTGCTTTTTCCCCCATATCTTTTGATTCCTTTAGCCCCAAGAGCTAAATCTAACTCTCTCTTGAAAACATCTAATGAATTGGCCTCCACTGCCTTCTGTGGCAGAGAATTTCACAGATTCACAACTCTCTGGGTGAAAAACGTTTTCCTCATCTCAGTCCTAAATGAGCTACCCCTTATTCTTAAACTGTGGCCCCTGGTTCTGGACTCCCCCAACATTGGGAACATTTTTCCTGCATCTAGCCTTTAAATTTATATGTATCTCTAAGATATGAAGGTGAGGATTCTTAAGCTACCAGGGCAAGTAAACTGGACAGATGAAGCTACTGCCAATATGATGATTTAGGTGCAAACAGACTGGAACTGCACAGAATTTGGTGACATCACCCATTCCCGAGATGCGGCCTGTTCAGCTGAGTTACTCCAGCATTTTGTGTCTATCTTCAGTGTAAAACAGCATCTGCAGTTCCTTCCTACACACCCTATTTTGTACATGGGATGGCCATTTTTACACGAACCTGACTGAGTTTTTTGAAGATGTGACCAAAAAGGTTGATGAGGACAGAGCTGCAGATGTTGTCTACATGGATTTCCGTAAGGCATTCAACAAGGTCCGACATGGTAGGCTGCTCTGAAGAGATAGCTGAATGGATAGAAAATTGGCTTCATGGAAGAAAGCAGTGGGTATTGGTGGAAGGATGTTTTTCAGACTGGAGTCTGTGACTAGTAGTGTGTCTCAGTGTGCTGCACCCATTGCTGTTTGTCATCTCTATCAATGAGTTGGATGAGAACCTACATTTCATGATTAGCAAGTTTGCAGATGACACTAAAGTGTGTGGTGTTGTACATAGTGAAGGTGCTTGTCAAAGATTGCAGCAGGATCTTGATCGGTCGGGGGGGCGGGCTGAGGAATGGATAATAGATTTTAATACAGAGAAATGTGAGGTGTTATATTTTAGGAAGTCTAACATGGACAGGACCTACACAGTGAATGGTCGGGCACTGGGGAGTGTTGTGGAACGGAGGGAACTAAGAGTGCAGGTGCACAGTTCCTCAAAAGTGGCATCACCGGTGGATAGGGTGGACAAAAATGTTTTTGGCACATTGGCATTCATCAGTCAGAGTATTGTGTATAGAAGTTCGGATGACAATTATTTAAGACACTGGACCAAGTGGGACCAGTTGGATCCCGTCCCTCAATGCGGTGGGTAGGGGGGGGGGGCGCACGGCGTCACAGGGGAGGGCTGGTCCCCCAATACAATATTCCACCACTCACTCATAGGTCCCAATACTCACCACTCCCTAGAGAGGGAGGGGGGTAGAGAGGGAGGGTGGGTAGAGATGGAGAGGAACTAGAGAGGGATGAGCGGCAGCGAGGGAGAGGGGGGGTAAAGAGGGAGGGCGGGGTTAGAGAGGGAGGGGAAGGGGGTAGAGAAGGAGGGGGTGGGGGGTAGAGAGATAGAGGGAGAGGAGTAGAGAGGGAGTGTAGAGGGAGGGGGTAAAGAGGGAGTGGGGCAGAGAGGGAGGGGGGTAGTGACCCTACACCATCTCCCTCCTCCTCATTTCCCTCATCCTCCTCCCCTCACTCCCATTCTCTACCCAAGTCGTAGAGCAGCGCCAGGGCCTGGAACTCGGCCTGGTTCTTGTACTCGACCCAGCCCTGGCTGTAGACCCAGGCTCATTCTTGGTTCCAGCGGAAGCCTCCAGCCGTCAGCTCGGCCGCCACATGGGCTCCAGTGCAAGTTCAGACTTCACCGTCCCTGACCCTGGACCCAGGCCCGTCCTTGGTTCCACCGTCGGCTTCTTTCTTGGCCCCGGTCACGGCCCCATTCCAAGCCCCGGGCTCGGCCCTCACTCCAGCTCCAGGCTCGGCTCCAGCCCAGGACCAGTCACTGGGCTCGGCCCGCGGCACCAGCCTCCCCACCAGGCACCAGGCGGCCGCAGGGCATCGAGCGGCCGGCAGCCACCGCCACTCCTCGTTCACCGTGAGCGCTGGAGTGCCCCTCCCTCCCGGAGTGTCCCGTCCTGCCTTGCGAGTGCATTGGGACGTCACTCGGGTTCCGAAATGGGTGCGTTTTCGGGCTGTTTTAAAAATGTAAACGATTAAAAAGTTTGAAAATATAGGTGGGAATGCGATGGGAAGATGTTTATTGCCTCAATGGGAACAATTTGAGTAGAATGTGTGAAAATGGGAAGGCTGTGGCCTAGCATTTGGAAGAAAATAGAAAAATAAGAAAATTAACCTGATTGACGCACACACACACACAGCCACAAACAAGACGGAGAGTTTTAGTATTATATACTAGACCAAGTGCAGACCCGTTGGGTCTGTTCCCCCAACGTGTGGTTGCGGGGGAGGGGGGGCTGGGGGCGGCGGCATGCGGCGTCACACACGCTAACTACCCCCCTTGATATTATATCAATATTATTAATTTGCTCCTTTTACCCCATAACCGCCCTATCCACTGACGCATAGCCCCCAACTCGTAGGCGTGTCTAGAGATGCGGGGGGTAGAGAGTGAGGGCAGAGAGAGAATGGGGAGAGACAGAGAGAAAGGGGCAGAGACAGAAGGGCAAGAGACAGAGGGAGAGTGGGGTGGAGGGGAGGGAGGGTGGTTGAGGTGGGGAGGGTGGGGAAGGAGGGGTGAGAGAGATGGGAGGAGAGAGAGAGCGGAGGAGAGAGAGGGGGAGAGGGAGGGAGAGAGGGGGCTGAGAGGGGTGGAAGGGAAGGGGGGAGAGGGGGGGGAGGGAGGGGGAGGGGTGGGGGGAAGGGGGTCTAGGGGAGGGTGGTGGAGGGCAGGGGGTGGGGGAGAGGAAGGGGGAGAGAGAGGAAGGGGGGAGAGAGAGATGGAGGGGGAGAGAGAGAGAGGGGGGAGAGAGAGAGGGGGGAAGAGAGAGAGAGAGAGAGAGGGGGAGAGAGTGAGAGGGGAGAGAGAGAGATGGGGAGAGAGAGAGAGGGGGAGAGACAGAGAGAGCGGAATGCAACCGTGCGTCACGCGTTCAGAATGTTCTGGAAATGAAGCGTGCGCGTCTCATGCACGAAAGCTGTCGGAAGCTCTATGGAAGCTCCTGCACACACACGAACCCCCCCCCACTCCACACGGCCCCCCCCCCACCCCCTCCACACCCCCACACACAGCAGGTCCGATCTAAGCTGTCAATGAAGTCAGCAATTTTTTTTTTTTTAAACTGTCTTTGAAATTAAAAGTTAATGTTAAGAATTAGTGATGTTAAGTGAGAAATAATTAAATTCAATTCAATGGAAAACAATGGAATCAACAACCTGGCAGGCTGCGGTGGCGGGGCCAGCAGGCAGGCTGGGGGGGGGGCAGGGCCGGGCAGGGCCAGGAGGCAGTTGGGCCAGGTGCAAAGGCATTGTGAGGTCAGCGGGGCTGGGCCGGGCGGGGCAACGCGGGGCCAGCAGGCAGGCTGGGCCAGGTGCAAAGGCATTGTGAGGTCAGCAGCTGGGCAACCTTAATATTTTTTTTAAATTTCAGTTTGGTTATAAATTTTAGTAAATATCTCAGGAAATAATTGACCAAATGTATAGAGGATTGGATTTTTGAAATCATAAGGAAAATTTCTACCAGAAGATGTAAAAATGTAACTGTTATTGTAACGTCAGCAGCTGGGCAGCGGTGGCGTGAGATGGCACTGTGACTCATGCAGCAGTTTGATTTTAGTGGGACCATGTGAAGGTTCCAATCTCCCACCCCTGTCCCATTGTGATGTCATATCATATGTAAATGAGATCCATTGTGATTGGACATCTGTGAGGTGGCACTGTGACTCATGCAGCAGTTTGATTTTAATTTTTTTTAATGTTTTGTGAACAATTTTATTCAAAATCTGGAGAAATAATTGACCAAGGAGTGGATTTTTGAACTCATAAGATAAATCCCTACCGAAATTGTAAAAATCTCAGCGTTTTTGTGCCTGGTTTTCACGGAGATACGTTTCAAAGGCAAAATGCCGTACACCCACACACACACAGAGTTTTAAAAGTATACTAGACCAAGTGCAGACCCGTTGGGTCTGAACCCCGAACGTGCTTCAGACCCCGGGGTCTGGTTCCCGAACGTGCTTCAGCGTCTTGACGGCGTAGACACAGAGGACGGCGAAAAGCAGAGGGGGAAGTGCCAATGTTTGGCTTGAGCCAGTGTGAGAGAGCTGGCCCGGGAGGGGGTAGTGGAGGAGAGCCCGGCTGCAACAGTGAAAATCGCGAGCGAAAAAATTAAAATGTCGGCGTTTTTGGAAGAGAGCCGGGCGCTTGAGCCAGCGTGAAAGAGCTGGCCCGGGGGTGGTGGAGGGGGGGGGGTAGTGGAGGAGAGCCGGGCGGCAGCAGCTAAAATCGCCAGCGAAAGAAGATAAATGTCGGCGTTTTTGGAGCAGAGCCGGGCGGCAGCAGCCGTTATGGTGGCTGGCCAGCAGGGGGCGACAAAATGAGTGAGTGGGGGTGGGGGGGGGGGGGTTGATGGATTTTATTTAAAAATGTGTACATAAAAATGTCTAAATCTAATAAGGAGCGTGTTAGGGTATGTAAAAGTGTAATGTCTAGCGAAATGGAAAAAATCTCGGAGTTTTCGCATGTGGTTTTGGCGGAGCAAGGAATCAAAGGCCAAATCTGACACCCACAAACACACACACACACCCACACACACACACACACAGAGTTTTAATAGTAGATAGATAGATAGATAGATAGATATGTTGTAAAGCTTGAAATGTTTCAGAGAAGATTTACAAAGACGTTGCCAAGACTCGAGAGACTGAGCTATAAGGGGAGCAAGGGCTTTATTACCTGTAGCGCTGGAGGATGAGGCGTGATCTTATGGAGGTGTACAAAATCATGAGAGGATTCGATCAGGTAAACGCACAGAGATTTTGCTCAGAGTAGGGGAATCGTGAAACAGAGGACATAGGTTTAAGTTGAGGAGGGAAAGATTTAATGGTAACCTGAGGGGTAACTTTATTTTTTACACAAAGGGTGATGGGTGTATGGAACAAGTTGTCGGAGGAGGTAATTGAGGCGTATAAGAAACATTTAGATACAGTGCATTCAGAAAGTATTGAGACCCCTTCACTTTTTCCACATTTTGTTACGTTACAGCCTTATTTTAAAATTGATTAAATTCTTTTTTTTTAATCATCAATCTACACACAATACCCCAGAGTGCAGAAGCAAAAACAGGTGTTTAGAAATTTTTGCAAAGTAATTAAAAATAAATAAATGAAATATCACATTTACATAAGTATTCAGACCCTTTGCTATGATACTCAAAATTGAGCTTAGGTTCATCCTGTTTCCATTGATTATCCTTGATGTTTCTACAACTTGATTGGAGTCCACCAGTGGTAAATTAAATAGATTGTACAAGATTTGGAAAGGCACACACCTGTCTATATAAGGTCCCACAGTTGACAGTGCATGTCAGAGCAAAAACTAAGCCATGAAGACAAAGGAATTGTCCATAGACCTCCGAGACAGGATTGTGTTGAGACACAGATTTGGGGAATTGTATAAAACAATTTCTGCAGCATTGCAGGTCCCGAGGAGCACAATGGCCTCTGTCATTCTTAAATGGAAGAACTTTGGAACCACCAGGACTCTTCATAGAGCTGGCTGCCCAGCCAAACTGAGCAATCAGGGGAGAAGGGCCTTGGTCAGGGAGGTGACCAAGAACCCGATGGTCACTATGACAGAGCTCCAGAGTTCCTTTGTGGAGATGGGAGACCCTTCCAAAAGGACAACTATATCTGCAGCACTCCACCAATCATCAGGCCTTTATGGTAGAGTGGCCAGACGGAAGCCACTTCTCAGTAAAAGGCACATGACAGCCCGCTTGGAGTTTGCCAAAAGGCACCTAAAAGACTCTCAGACCATAAGAAACAACATTCTCTGGTCTGATGAAACCAAGATTGAACTCTTTGGCCTGAATGCCAAGCGTCAGGTTCGGAGGAAACCAGGCACCGCTCATCACCTGGCCAATACCATACCTTCGGTGAAGCATGGTGGTGGCACCATCATGCTGTGGGGATGTTTTTCAGCAGCAGGAACTGGGAGACTAGTCAGGATCGAGGGAAAGATGAACGGAGTAAAGTACAGAGAGATCCTTGATGAAAACCTGCACCAGAGCATTCTGGACCTCAGACTGGGGCGGAGGTTCACCTTCCAACAGGACAATGACCCTAAGCACACAGCCAAGACAACGCAAGAGTGGTTTCGTGACAAGTTTATGAATGTCCTTGAGTGGCCCAGCCAGAGCCCAGTCTTGAACCCGATCGAACATCTCTGGAGGGACCTGAAAATAGCTGTGCATCGACGCTCCCCATCCAACCTGACAGAGCTTGAGAGGATCTGCAGCGAAGAATGGGAGAAATGACCCAAATACAGGTGTGCCAAGCTTGTAGCGTCATACCCAAGAAGGCTTGAGGCTGTAATCGCTGCCAAAGGTGCCTCAACAAAGTACTGAGTAAAGGCTCTGAATACTTATGTAAATGTGATATTTCAGTTATTTCTTTTTACTAAAGGCTCTGTCCCACGGGTTTGCGGTCGTTGGCGGTGAAGCGCGGCGTCGCCGGAAGAGGGGACCGCACGGCAACCACGAGAGCGCCGCATGGATGCTGCGCGGCGGGCCAAGTACGGCCGGTTCCACGAGCTTGCGGTTTCGGCTGATGACGTCTTTTGGATCGCGGGGCTGTGGCGGCGGCCGTGCCGCACACGTACCTCACTGGCGGCGGCTGTGGCGGCGGATGTGCCGCACACGTGCCTCACTGGCGGAGGCTGTGGCGGTGCACGTTCAACTCACGGCGCTCGTGCCGCACTGGCGGCAGCTGTGGCGGTGACCGTGCCACACTCGTGCCTCACTGGCGGCGGCTGTGCGGTAGGAACATATTTTTGGACAGTGTTGGGTTTTTTTTAGCACCGTGCGGTGTTGGGAACAACGCCGCACGGCCCCGGAATTGTGCGTTTGACCGAGCCCGCGGTCTCTGGCAGCACAGGAGCGGTAGATAGTTCCTGTTTCGCCGCCAATGACCGCAGACTCGTGAGACAGGCCTTTTACTTTGCAAACATTTCTATACACCTGTTTTCGCTTTTTTATTATGGGGAATTGTGTGTAGATTAATGATTAAAAAAAGAATTTAATCCATTTTAGAATAAGGCTGTAACGTAACAAAGTGTGGAAAAAGTGAAGGGGTGTGAATACTTTCTGAATGTACTGTAGGTACATGGATCGGGTAGGTTTAGAGGGATATGGACCAAAAGCGGGCAGATGTAACTAGTTTAGATGGGCATGTTGGCCGGCGTGGGCAAGTTGGGTTGAAGGTCCTGTTTCCACACTGTATGACTCTATGAAAATGGATTTCAGAAAAGTGGCATTGTAAAAGATAGTGATGTTTTTATGTCGAGCACTGTGGGCATGGAAGATTGCAAGTATAGGGCAATCAATAATGTATTATAAAGGAAGCTAGAGGTTGCCAGCAGAGTCAGCTGTGAGCAAGGCTTGTATTTCTTGCTGGGAAAGTTTCCAATAGTTCTCATTGGAAGCATTGGCCTAATACAACTTGCAGAGGTCACCGGCAAGATAGCAGTGGTTGCCAGTGACTGCAAAATTGTGTCATTGAACATGTTGGAGTTATTCAGTTCAAGATGATGCCATTTGGATGAATTCTATTAGATTAATGCCAATTGAAAATTTAAATAGAGCATAGTGTACTAATATAATCAGGGGATTGAGTTTCTCTTTAAATATGCGAAGAATCAATCCACACGGGGCTGCTGGCAATCCTACATGCAGGAATAAATCGAGTAGGTGCACAGTCTTTTACCCAGAGTAGGTGAATCGAGGACCCGAGGACACAGGTTCAAGGTGAAGGGGAAAAGATTTAATAGGAATCCGAGGGGTAACATTTTCACCCAAAGGGTGGTGGGTGTATGGAACAAGCTGCCAGAGGAGGTAGTTGAGGCTGGGACCATGCCATCATTTAAGAAACTGTTGGACAGGTACATGGATAGGACAGGTTTGGAGGGATATGGACCAAGCGCAGGCAAGTGGGACTAGTGTAGCTGAGACATTGTTGGCCGGTGTGGGCGAGTTGGGCCGAAGGGCCTGTTTCCACACTGTATCACTCTATGACTGTATCTATGACTCTATTAACATTGGTGACTTTGAGACTTATTGTGGAATGGTCAGATAGGGAGTTTGCAGTGGGAGGTTTCCACGTAACAGGATACATATATTTAAGGTCATTGGCTCCATAAGAAATGATGATACATCAGTAGGGTAGTTAAGTTGTAGTTGAGATAACAACACTGTTTCTGAGGGAAGGACAGATGCTTGAGCAAAGGCAACCGGTGATGCTATTGATATTGATGACTGTGGAAAAGGTAGGTGAAAGAAGATTCTGCTGTTGAGTAGAAAAGCAAAGGATGGATATTGGTTAGACAAAAATGCTGGAGAAACTCAGAGGGTGAGGCAGCATCTATATTCTTTCTTAAGGTTCCTTCTTAAACAATTTGTCCATAGATGCTGCCTCACCCGCTGAGTTTCTCCAGCATTTTTGTCTACCTTCGATTTTCCAGCATCTGCAGTTCTTTCTTAAACATGGATATTGAAGTGCTGAGCTGGAAATGAGAGAGCATCTGCAAAATGCTCAGATGAAAGAGGATCTTAGTTAGCAGAGCAATTGGTGAACTGTGGGTTGGTCGGTGCTGCCATAGGGTACGTACGATCAGTTGCCTTTGCCACAAGGCAGTCAGAGAGATATTGAAATCTACAGCTTGTGAAATCTGTGTTGAAAGCACCCGTTAATAATCAATCTACTTCACAAATGAAGTGCAATTATATGACCCTTGTCCCTTTACCCAAGAATGGATAAACTAATCAATCTCAGAGGATAGAACTCTTCATCTGAAATAATACATCTACGCATTTGAATCCAAGAGAGAAAAGCTTTCACCTGGAAACAAAAAGTACTCCAATGAACTTTCAGCAATGATCTCAAAACAGAAAGTCTTGATTGAATAGACACCAGTCACTAAAAATTGTGCTACATGGTCATGTGTGTGTGTGTGTGTGTGTGAGAGTGTGTGTGTGTGTGTGTGTGTGTGTGGGTGTGTGTGTGTGTGTGTGTGTGTGTGTGTGTGTGTGTGTGTGTGTGTGTGTGTGTGTGTGTGTGTGTGTATAATATATGTATGTGGGTGTTTATAATATATGTGTGTGTGTGTATAATATATATGTGTGTGTGTGTGTGTGTATATGTGTGTGTGTATAATATATATGTGTGTGTGTGTATATTTGTGTGTGTATATAATGTGTGTGCGTGTATATGTGTGTGTGTATAATATATATGTGTGTGTGTATAATATGTGTGTGTGTGCGTGTGTATGATATATGTGTGTGTGTGTATAATATGTGTGTGTATAATATAGATGTGTGTGTGTATATGTGTGTGTATATAATGTGTGTGTGTATAATATATATGTGTGTGTGTATATGTTTGTGTGTATATAATGTGTGTGTGTGTATAATATGTGTGTGTGTATAATATATATGTGTGTGTGTGTATATGTGTGTGTAATATATATGTATGTGTGTGTGTATATAATGTGTGTGTGTATAATATAAATGTGTGTGTATATAATGTGTGTGTGTATAATATATATATATATATATATATATATATATGTGTGTGTGTATAATATATATGTGTGTGTGTATAATATATATGTGTGTGTATAATATATATGTATATTTGTGTGTGTATATGTGTGTGTGTGTGTGTACATAAATGTGTGTGTGTACATATATTGTGTGTGTGTGTAATGTGTGTGTGTATAATATGTGTGTGTGTGTGTGTGTGTGTGTGTATGATATATGTGTGTGTGTGTGTGTGTGTGTATGATATGTGTGTGTGTGTGTGTGTGTGTGTGTATGATATATGTGTGTGTGTGTGTGTGTGTGTGTGTGTGTGTGTGTGTGTGTGTGTGTGTGTGTGTGTGTGTGTGTGTGTGTGTGTGTGTGTGTGTGTGTATACTTGTGAGCATATGTATATTTCAACTGAACTTTTTTTCCTCTCATTTATCATATTGTTTACAGTGTACTATGTTTACATATTCTGTTGTGCTGCTGCAAGTAAGAATTTCATTGTTCTATCTAGAACATACGACAATAAAACACTCTTGCCTTGAAAATAGACACACATAACTGGAGTAACAAAACTGATCAGACAGCATCTCTGGAGAAAAGGAATAGGTGCATTTCAGGTCGAGACCCTTCTTCAGGCTGAGAGTTAAGGGGCTGTCCCACTGCGGCGACCTAATCCGCGAGTTCGGAAGTGTTTGCCCTCGACTCATACCCGCAGCATGGTCGACACGAGGTCCTTGGAGGTCTTTGTAACTCTCCTTCATGCTCGAGAGTGGTCCCCGCGTACTCGAGGCCTCAGCTAGGTCGTAGCGTATCTTTCAACATGCTGAAAAATGCCCGCGAGTAAAAAAAAGTCGCCATGGAAAAAAATCAATATTTTTTTACTCGTAGGTTTAGTTGAGGTAGGTCGTAGTAGGTCGGCATGTTATTCGTAGGTAATCGAGGGTAGTCAAAGGTAATCGAACGTAGTCGAAGATAGTCATAGATAGTCTTCAACATAGTCGGTGAGGTCGAAGGAGATCAAAGGAGGTCGTCTTCACTCTCCACTATTCAGTGTCCAATTTTCCCGAAGCTAGTGGAAGCTAGTCTTCAACATAGTCGAAGGAGGTCTTCTACATAGTCGAACGAGGTCTTCAACATGACACTTTTTCAAACTCTCCTAAACTCCTCTAAACTCGCCAATTAGGTCGCCGCAGTGGGACAGCCCCTTTACGGAAAGGGAAACGAGAAATATAGACGGTGATGTAGAGAGAGGTATAGAATAAATAAATTAATGAAAGATATGCAAAAAAGTAACGAAGATAAAGGAAACAAGCGATTGTTGGCCTGAACGAGTACAGATCCATGATGTAATGCTAAAACAAGAACATGGAGGCACTGGAAAAACTGCCAAGAAGGTTTACAAGGATGATTTCAGAAATACCAGGAAAGGAGGAACAAACTGTCTCACTTTTTTCTTGAGCAAATATTGTGGGGGGTTTATAATTATGGCAGAGATTTAAATTGTGAAAAGTTTTAATTGAGTCAAAACAGAGAAAGTGGGTAACCAGAGACCATCACTATTAGGTTGCCATCAATTGGGTATTCTGAAGCAATGTTTTCATCCAAAGAATATCGAGAATGTCCAACCTGTTACGACTGGGAGTGGTTGAGTTGGGTAGTTCAGATGTCTTTAGAGGGAGGTTGGAAAAGCATGAGAAAGAAGAATATGAAAGGAGACACAAGGAACTGCAGATGCTGGAATGTTGAGCAAAACACAAAGTGCTGGAGGTACTGAGCGAAGAATGTAAAATGTGGCTGATTTAGATGAGATGAGATTGGAGGTGACACCAGTTGAACACAAGTGGCTGAATGAACTGGGATGGGCTGAATGGCCTGTTTCTCTGTCATATTTCTCACGTAATCCTTTGTTATCTAATTATCCACAATTCTCTGACTACTGTCCAAATATTGTCGAGATGCATGGAGTTTGGCAGTTAACAAAAAATATGAAGACATTTACCTAGAAATGACAGGTTTAACACTGTATTGTTTGCAACTTGGAGCATTGCAGGATATCAGGTTATTTCTGTGGCTTAACAGCAAATAAATTCAATACAATGAGACTTTAACACAATCTCACGGTTCAGGTGGATTCAGAGAATATCACTTGTGCGGTTTCATTCCTTGCGTCGTTGTGTTGCAGCTTTGTAACACATTCCACGTCTCATTATTTGCTTTCCATCTTAACCCAGTTATTGCAAGATTTACAAAAATCATGGATGAATGTGGCAAAGAATTTTTCAACATTCTCATCCACCTATTCAGGTTTAACTTAGGGAATGTAAGTTAACTGCAGAGGCAATTACCTCAAAATGTTCTAATTGTTTCTCGTTGCCCAGTGTTTTCTATCACATTTATGGTTACTGAGTGTTGACATTTCTTTCAAATAGATAAGTGCAACACAGGAAAGATGTCAGCTCTTCTCAGACACAGTACTCAAAACAAATTTACACAATATATTGGTTTTCAAACAAATGTTCTGCCCCAGCAGCACTGATGGCTTTTCACTCGTATTGCTTGTGATCAGACTTTGCCACTTAATCCAGCTCACCACACCTGCCAGAAAGGATAACGGTGAGCTGACAGATTAACTCTGGCCTCGAGATGTTTCCTTCTCCTCCTTTCCATTAAGAACATCTCGCTGAAAACTCCTTGGTGTTTCTGCCAAATGGAAATACATCATTTTTCCCCCCAGAGTTAGTGGGCACACAGATGTTAGCGTACACTCAAGTTAAACAGTCTTGACAGCCTTCGATGCATTTCATTAGCTAGTCGACAAGTGCTTGGGGAAAAAATACTTCCCTTCCACCTCCTGTGAATGCCATTCTTTCATGTCCATTTTACTTCCCACCTCCCATTACCATTTAGCCTGAGCTACTGGGAAAGAATAGCCTTCATCTTACTGCCAGCAATTGAGGCCAGTCATTCACATCTTGTAGATGTTGCCATTTCCTCTTCCCCCACCATCCCATCTGGCAGATGCATTCTCACCAGCAATATCCTGCCGGTATATATCCTGGATACTGAGTTTTGTAAACAAACATAGCAATTTTTTGATATACAGTGGATGGTAGATTACCTTCTAAAAAGAACTTTGATCGACCATTTGGGGTTTGTAACAAGCTGATATTTTGGTTGTTATCTTTTTAAAACTTCCAATATTTTTATTTATAAACTAAATTTACACAGTAGAATTTGAACTCATTTTCTTTCACCTGATGTCCTTTGGACAACTGGTCCACCAATTCGGGAATATTATCGTTGACTTCATAGCCATTGACCGATATAGGAAGATAAAACCTCACCCCAAAGCTATCCAGAAATTTGTGGCATTGGTAAATGCCCACTAGGTGACAACAGGAATAGGCTGATGAGCCTGTCTGGAGGGTGAATGGTATTCACTCCCTGGGCTATCTTGATCAATGTCTATTCTAGTATGGCATCAAAGGTGTACTACATCCTGTGGGCGGCATGGTAGCGCAGCGGTAGAGCTGCTGCCTTACAGCGCCGGAGACCCAGGTTCGATCCTGACTACGGGTGCTGTCTGTACAGAGTTTGTACGTTCCCCCATGATCTGCGTGAGTTTTCTCTGAGATAAAGTATTCTCAGGATAAATTTTACATTTCTGCAGCTTATTATATTTTCTTACGTAATAGAAAATCATTTGGCCCATCAAATTTAATGCCTTTCTCAGAGCAATCCCATTCCTCCATTTATTTCCCTACTCTCTTTCAAGTGACCATTAACTTCAGCCTAATTTTCCTTCCATCCAGCCATATTAGGGGAACTTACAGACCAACTAGCCTACCACCCAGCACATCTTGTAGAGGAGGAGGACATGCAAACTCCACACTGACAGCACCAAACGTCGGGGTTGAACCTGGGTTGCTCGAGCTGTGAGGCATAAGTGCTACCTCCTGTAACACCATGCCGTGCAGAATAAATTTTATTCTAAAGTAGGCAGGAATATTACTCACTGATTAGAAATGTCTCCATATCATTGCACAAAGATAAATACTCAAAGTAGCAAAAGACAGATGAGTCATCCCGACTGAAGCGACAATCAAAAGCGAGAACGCCATAATTTAAGCATAATTTGTAGCACAAATTGAAGCTTAGAAACCCAATGGAAACCAAAAAGACTGCAGGGTAACAGAAAGGATGGTGCAGTGGTGGGCAAGTGTCGGTTTATGAAGCAAAAGGGAAAGTGTTATCTGTATTTGTTGGATTTATCCACAAATGGTACTGAACATTGATACAATAGCATGAATTTAGACGTAGGATATTAAAGATCTTCCTCAGAGGAATGCTGATTTGCATGTAAACTAACATATCAAACCATTTTGCAATTTTACTAATTGAAAGGATAATGAAACGCTGAGGTATAATTGTTTTTAAAGGCTACGATTAACAGGTTACGTCCATGTCACAAAATGTTTTTGTCTCCTGGAAAATTGTTTTGAAGAATGCACAATCTACCTCTGGATCAGGATAGTAATTTGCAACACTTATATTTTAAACCACTAATCAAAACGACACCTAATTGCTTCCTAGAAGACAGCAGGGTTTTCATCATAATCCTTCTGCCCAAGAACCCATGTTGATCACCATCTGTGTGAAGAGCATCGTCTTTTATACAAGTTCCAAACTTACCCGAACTGGTTTGAATTAAATCCTTGCCTCAATATATAGCGCTATTTCTAAAGTTTGCTCTGCTGATGTTTTCCATTCTGTTTCTAATGAAGTGGGACGTAGGTAGACACAGGTGGTGTAGGAGGCTTTTGGCACACTTGCCTTCATACTTCAGGGTATTGAGTACATGATTTTGAACCGCACGTTACAACCATACAAGACATTAGTCAGGCTACATTTGGAGTACTGTGGACAGTTTTGGCCGTTGCTATTGGAAAGATGCCGTTCAACTGGAAAGAGTGCAAAAAAGGGACTTGTGCGGATATTGGAATAAGCTGCCAGAGGAAGTGGTAGAAATGGGTACAATTACGACATTTAATAGACACTTACATAGATACATAGAAAATAGGTGCAGGAGTAGGCCATTCGGCCCTTCGAGCCTGCACCGCCATTCAATATGATCATGGCTGATCATCCAACTCAGTATCCCGTACCTGCCTTCTCTCCATACCCCCTGATCCCTTTAGCCACAAGGGCCACATCTAACTCCCTCTTAAATATAGCAAATGAACTGGCCTCAACTACCCTCTGTGGCAGAGAGTTCCAGAGATTCACCACTCTTTGTGTGAAAACGTTTTTTCTCATCTCGGTCTTAAAGGATTTCCCCCTTATCCTTAAGCTGTGACCCCTTGTCCTGGACTTCCTCAACATCGGGAACAATCTTCCTGCATCTAGCCTGTCCAACCCCATAAGAATCTTGTAAGTTTCTATGAGATCCCCTCTCAATCTCCTAAATTCTAGCGAGTATAAGCCGAGTCTATCCAGTCTTTCTTCATATGAAAGTCCTGACATCCCAGGAATCAGTCTGGTGAACCTTCTCTGCACTCCCTCTATGGCTATAATGTCCTTCCTTATCCATACACTTGGACAAGTATATGGATAAGGAAGGTTTGGAGGGACATGGGCCAGGCACAGGCAAGTGAGACTAGCCCGGTTAGGCAACTTGGTTGGCAAGGACGAGATGTACTAAAGGAAATTAGAATTCCTTATGGTATAGCTCAATAACTTACCATCTTGTAGGCTACAGCGATCATCATTGATTGTATGTCCCAGCACTATTGCCTACTCTGCCTTCAAGATGAGAATACCTCTAGCATTATTGGTCATAATTAGATCCAGCACTCAATGTTCACTTTGCCGGGGAAGGTAGAGAGATTAATCATAAGGTCTGTCAAATCTGATCATTATATTTGATTTTCTAAATTCCCTTTCAGAATTTGAATAACACTGGCAAGGCCAGAATTTATTGCCCACCATTGAGGACAATGGTAGTGAGCCATTTTCTTCAACGTTTGTAGATTTTCTGGTGATAATGGCCCAACTAGGATTTAGATCCTGCGGTGAAACACCAGTGATATTTTTGGTGTCGTTTATTGTCACGTGTACCGAGGTTCAGTGAAAAAGCTTTTGTTGCGTGCTAACCAGTCAGTGGAAAGACAATACATGATTACAATCGAGCCATTCATAGTGTACAGGCACATGATGAAAGGAATAACGTGAATGATGTTTAGTGCAATGTAAGGCCAGTAAAGTCCGATCAAAAATAGTCCGAGGGTCTTCAATGTGGAAGAGTAGTTCAGGACTGCTCTCTGGTTGTGGCAGTTGCCTGATTACAGCTGGGAAGAAACTGTCCCTAAATCTGGAGGTGTGCGTTTTCACACTTCTACACATTTTGCCCTATGGGTGAAGGGAGAAGAGGGAGTGGCCAGGGTGCAACTCGTCCTTGATTATGCTGCCGAGGCAGCGTGAGATATAAAGGAATCAATAGAATGGAGGTTGGTTGGTGTGATGGTCTGGGCTGTGTTCACAATTCTCTGCAATTTCTTGCCAAGATGGTGTACAACCTAGAAGGCAATTTGAAGATGCTGGAGAAACTCAGCGGATGAGGCAGAGGCAATGAACATTTAGTTTGGTCAATGGGATAGCGATCAAATGAACAGCTCTGGCATGGATGGTGTGGAGCCCATTGAAAGTTGTTGGTGTTGTACTCATCCAGGCAAGCACAGAGTACTCCACACACTCCTGACTTGACCCTTGAAGATGCCAGAAAGACTAGGGATTGCCAGAGGATTCCCAGTCTCTGACCTACCCTTGTATCCACGGTATTTTAGTAACTGATCCAGTTGAGTATCATCAACATTAATGCCATTGAATGCCAAATGACAGCCGGTTAGACTATCCCTTGGAGATGGTGTAGGAAGGAACTGCAGATGTTGGTTTAAACCGAAGATAGACACTAAATGCTGGAGTAACTCAGCAGGACAGGCAGCATCTCTAAATAGAAGGAATGGGTGACGTTTCAGGTCAAGACCCTTCTTCAGACTGAGTCTCGACCCAAAACGTCACCCTTTTCCCTTGGAGATGGTCACTGCCAGGCACCTCTGTGTCACATGTTACAAACCCATGGAAGAACATTGCCCAGGTCTTGTTGCTGCACATAGCCATGGACTACTTCAGCTGCTGAGTAGCAAATTAATTGAACTAGATGCAATAGCCACCATAGGTCTTCATATTATGATCTCGAAGGGGGATCATTGATAAAACAGTTGAATATACCAGGCCTAGGACACTGCCCTATGCACCTTCTGAACCAATATCCTGAGCTGGGATGATTGACTTCTGACAAAAACTATTTTTAATTGTGTGAAGTACATCTCCAGCCACTGGAACGTTTTTCCTTTGAAACACAGTGACGTGTTTTCCCAGGGCATGTTAGCGGTCTCAAGAAGGGTCTCGTCCTGAAACGTCACCCATTCCCTCTCTCCAGAGATGCTGCCTGTCCCGCTGAGTTACTCCAGCATTGTGTGTCTGTCTATGGTTTTATGCTGCCTTGTTACACAGCAGTCACTCTCTCCTCCAGAATTCAGCTCCTTGAAGCCACGCTGAGATCTGGAGTCACATGGTCCTGGTGAAACCCATATTGAGCACGAGGTTACTATTGAGACGGTGCTACTTGATAGCACATTGATGACATGATATCACTTTGCTGATGATTGAGAGCAGTTTGATTTGGAGTTAATTACGACAAATTGGATTGTCTGACTTTTTGTGAACATGATACAGCGAGGCAATTTCATACATTGTCGAGAGGAATCTGTTGCAGTGATGAACGGGACAGATTCAGATCAATTTGGAGCACAGGTCTTCAGTACTACAGCTAGAATATGTTTGGTTTGACTGTTGTATCCAGAGCTCTATGTTATTCTTTGGTGCCATGTGAATTGGATGCATTTGCTGGAGACATGCTCTTTACCAGGAGGGATGATCAAGACACTTACTAGTGATGAAAAAGTAAAGAATCAACAAGGGGGGGGGGGGGGGGGGGTACGCTCCCAGACAGCAGAGACCATTCAACCTGGGAAAGGAGATGGTCGCCACTGGGTTTCTTGGGCCAAAAAATAGATCACACACCTTATCAGGTTAACAGTGCACAGACTGGAACAGAGAAGGATTGCTATATCAGCTCAGATATTTCAGCACGCACCATGACTTCAGGACTAATGATTTAATTTATTAGATTACCTTTGTTACATTTCATCCAATTTTGGTCAATCATTTTCACATCATGTCATGCTCATTCTGCAATCTCCTTCAATTTTGCTGGCATTTCAAGTTTATTATCTACAAATGTAACTGTTTTGTAGTGTGTTTTGGAACCTAAATCACTCATTTAAATTAGAAACAACTGTATTCCCGACAAAGGGGCATGAGACTCTCATCCTGATCCACGCCCACAAACTTGACTTTGGACTTTAGTGTATGGGGTGATTGCTGGTCAGCACGTACTCACTCGGTGGGCTGAAGGGCCTGTTTCTGCGCCGTATCTCTAAAGCGGGGACAATGTACACACTGGGGACAATGTACAATTTTACTGAAACCAATTAACCTACAAATCTGTACGTCTTTGGAGTGTGGGAGGAAACCGGAGCATCCGGAGAAGACCCACGCAGTCACTGGGAGAATGTACAAACTCCATACAGACAGCACCCACAGGTAGTATCAAACCCAGGTCTCTGGTGCTATGAAGCAGCAACTCGACTGCTGTGCAACTGAGCCACCCAAAACGTATTTGTCCATTTTGCATCTGTTCCAAACGTCACTTGAATTATCACATCTTTTGACTCAGTCATTACTCAAGATGAACTTTATAAAAATGCCTTTTTGACATTTGAAAATAAATTCATATCCTTTACCACTGGTATGTTACTTCCACATAATCTGGATGCTTGTTCGAAGCAAATAAAATCTTATGTAGCCAGGTTATTAACATTCGTAGTACATTTAATCCTTGAGCATACTCCCAATAAACAGTGAATATCAGCTCCAAGCCATAGTCAATTAAAATGAGCGAAACATCTCTGGAGTACATAGCAGTAGCCCCTTCTCGTGCGAGGGAGAACTGAGCTGAGAAGGAGACCAGATCTCCAAATGGTAGAAAAATGTGATGGTAATTTGAGGGAAGAGAGCAGGTGCTTTGAAATGAGTGCTCCTTATAGACATTCTTGCCTCTTGTAAACGGGTTAAAAGTTACACATCTCATGTCTAAAAATAACACCGCTTTCTCAATTCATGAATAGCCCGTTCAGTCTCAATTGAGGTCTTCATCCTTCAGCACATTAACAATGCATGCATTTATTTTGAGAATTGAAACGGACCTGGAGAAACAAAGAAATGCTCGAGACAGAAGGTAAATTAATGGCACAGTAATAATTGACTCAGTCTTGCGCTGAAGAATTGAAAGCAGACCAACTGAAGAGTAGCAGTGGTATTTTATCCACAGACAAGGTATACACAATGAGGTATAAACAGAAATTGCATAACATATCCCAAGACCCTTTCCCTGCTAAACACCCGTACAAATGTGGGAAAACATATCTCTATATCCAGCAAGTACTTGAAATGTTAATCAATGAAGTGACAGAAAAATGTTAAATTAATCTGAGCTCTGACCAGCTTGATAAATCCATCAGGATATCTTCAGTTTCTGGCTAACACTGCCTCTATGCAATTACTGTCTGTCTCAAACAACCAACTCATGGAGGAAAGCCACAAATTCACACAAGGCTTGTCCAGAACTTGACTCGTAGAACATATGGCTAGGGAGCTTCGTCACAATGTGTCAAGGGAGTAGCTCCTACAAGACTTGACTAAACCAGAGAAGTAGGCTAATTGTACACGCCGGTGCAGTGGACATGTGTGGATGACATGGATCTTCCTTTGATCAGCAGCGTTTTTGGCAGTGCAGCATTATTAGCAATACAGAGAGTGGTCCAGGATATTGTGAAATTGAATCTATAACCTTCTCGTGGAGACCTCTTAAAATATCACTAAATGCCAACTTTCCTTTAAATGCATGGATGCAAACTACATGGAAGAGGATTGTAAACTGATTTCATCCAATTCTTCTGCCAGATTTCAGCAGCAAAACTGATCACCACTGTTCTCTTCAGTTCTGCACGTTCTTCATAGAAACATAGAAAATAGGTGCAGGAGGAGGCCAGTCGGCCCTTCGAGCCAGAACCGCCATTCATTGTGATCATGGCTGATCGTCCCCAATCAATAACCCGTGCCTGCCTTCTCCCCATATCCCTTGATTCCACTAGCCCCTAGAGCTCTATCTAACTCTCTCTTAAATCCATCCAGTGACTTGGCCTCCACTGCCCTCTGTGGCAGGGAATTCCACAAATTCACAACTCTCTGAGTGAAAACGTTTTTTCTCACCTCAGTCTTAAATGGCCTCCCCTTTATTCTAAGACTGTGGTCCCTGGTTCTGGACTCGCCCAACATTGGGAACATTTTTCCTGCATCTAGCTTGTCCAGTCCTTTTATAATTTTATATGTTTCTATAAGATCCCCCCTCATCCTTCTAAACTCCAGTGAATACAAGCCTAGTCTTTTCAATCTTTCCTCATATGACAGTCCCGCCATCCCCGGGACCAATCTCGTGAACCTACGCTGTACTGCCTCAATCACAAGGATGTCCTTCCTCAAATTAGGAGACCAAAACTGTACACAATACTCCAGATGTGGTCTTACCAGAGCCCTATACAACTGCAGAAGATGCCGGTGGGAAAGTGTAGTGCAAATTGGGAATTCTGGCTTCCCTTAAAAGCACCAATGGAAGCACTGAGCACATGCCCTGTCTTTCATCACATACATGTGAACACTCTTATTTTACCTTTCCTCCACTATATCCTTGTTTAAATAAAGAAACATGAAGATATGAAGTGTGCGCGAAGGAACTGCAGATGCTGGTTTAAACCGAAGGTAGACACAAAAAGCTGGTGTAACTCAGCGGGTCAGACAGCATCTCTATGTTCCCCGGATTACTCCAGCTTTTTTCCCCAAGGAAGATATGAAGCCATCCGCGCTGCAATGCAATGCTGTTTGAAGCTCTTTCACTGCAATGACTGACAACGTTGGTAGAGCATGCCAAGGCTCCATGCATATTTTGCGGCTCACATGCAAGTATGCATTGTTACTTATCTGCACTACACCATACGATCACATGTTAACAGCACTGAGGTGGGAAAGCTTCCAACTGAGCCACGATGGATGAAAATGAATTATGGAAAAACTGAATGCAAAATTGTGGGAACTCGCTGATGTACATGCATTTCATTGAATTCCTTTAACTCTACAGATGTATATATCACATGGAGGCCGGCACCATTTTTTCCTTAACATCTGAAACACGGCTACTTTGGAACACTGTCCAGAGAGCCACATCAATATGCATCAAATGTCAAGTCCTTGGTGCTAACATCAGCAGCAAGCTTCATGATGCACGTTGAAAAGGCCAGGCGATCTAGATGGAAAATGAACAGTGCAGCCTAGCACTAGTCCTTTAATTTTGAAGAGCATGTTACCGAGCTAACATTAAAATTCCCTGTCAGAAAACCAGGGTGAAGATCTAGGTCTCTCAACAAGTTGATCTAATAATGTAACTGTGGCTCCTTAACCAAAGAGTTACATGGGGATGTACTTATTTTTGGAAAGTGCTGCCCTCCCTTTCAAAGTCAACCACTAGTGTTTTTGCATGCATACCCACACGCCCTTCCTCCCTCCCACACATAATTGTCAGGAGACGACTTCACCCAGCTATCTCTGTCTTGGTGTGGTTTATGGAGCAACACATTCCTACTCAACTCCTGGAGAGGCCTATGTCGCAACTCCTTTCATAGCTGAGCTATCAAAATGGGTTTCAGCGACAGAGAATTTGTTATGTATGATTTAAAGTATGGTCCATTTACATAGAATTTGAGAACTCATATCGGCCACACAGATTGATGGAACTCTATCCAGAGACTTCACTCAGGTATAAGCTACATGTTCTTCATCAAAGCTTGTGGTGTTTCCAAAAAGCAATATGTAGTGTCTTTAGCAGAGGAACCATTGCTTTATCCGGCACATAAAACACATCCCAATATACTGGACTAGGGAAGAGTTGTGGTGTGAGGAAAGTAGCAGCAAGTATGGAACAATTTGATCTGTATCATTCTACACTCTGAATATGATTCATAGCATAGATTACAGTTGTTAGATTGCTTTTCATGGATGATTCACTTCCTTATTTGGTGACCCCTGAGCAATTCTATTGTCTACAAATTCATTTTTAATTAAGAATCACAACAATGACCAAAATAGATGACACTCTACACCCAAGACCAAACTCACTGAACACCAACTACCTCTGCATGCTCTGCACAAAGCAGTGAAGTAGATTAGAGTCAAATCAAAAGATGTCGCATCTTCATAACTTTGATATTGGGGACCAGCTTCCAGCTATTTACAAAAGATGAATTATGGAGAAAAATAGTAAGATTAAACGAGAACTTACCAGTTTGAAGTTTGATCTGTATTTTATGAGGAGTTACGATGAGGGATTACGTGAAGAACCCGCTCAGTGCGCAGGCGCGGCATACTTCCAAGCAGCGGTGTGGAATCACAGATAGACACAGGTATTTGAAGTAAACATAGTAAAGAAAAGGAGACATCAATTTATTAGTTTGATCCATATAATGAGGGTGGGAGCGGAGGGCACGTAATCCCTCATCGTAACTCCTCATAAAATACAGATCAAACTTCAAACTGGTAAGTTCTCGTTTAATCTTACTATTTTACTTCGGAGTCACGTGAGTGACTACGTGAAGACTTCAAAGCTCTGTGATTTCAAGCCGTGTAACAGTTTTATTTCACTCACTGCCGAAGTTCTTGAGGGAGGAAGTGTTATCGTAATCAACCAATGAATCTGTTTCTCAAGAAACAAAAAAGGTATTTATTAACAATAACAAAAATTAAATAGCTCCCCTGGGCTTAAATTAAATATTTGCAGCTTGTAATATTTTCTCTGCAAATAAATCAGGTTTCGTCAACGGCTTATTATAAAAAGTTCTGAATGTCGTTTCCCTCGACCATCCTGCTGTATTCAGAATATGGTCAACCGGTACGTCCATTCTCTCGGCCGTTGATGTAGATGCTGCCCTAGTGGAATGAGATTTAAATGTATTAGTATCTATTCCGGCAGCCTTCAGTACCTGTTTGAGCCATCTTGAAATGGTTTGGCTCGTTACCCGGCCATGAGGTTTCTTGTGGCTGACCCATAAGGCTTTTTCACTCCCTCTGATATTGTGGGTTGTGTCTATGTAATGTTGTAGATGGGTCACGACACACAACCGTGGCTCTGGTGGGTAGGCCCGGAATACCACCAGTGGATTAGCTGTTCCTGGCCTGCTTTGCTTCACCAGACCCTGTATGATGAATGTGATCTGATCTGGGGTGGTCTTCATGTTGTCCAGCCTTAACTTGTGTAGTGACTGGACCCTCTGAGCGGATACGAGTGCCATCAACATGAGCGTCTTTAGTGTAGATTGCTCGAGGCTGAGGGATCTGGCTGGTGGCCATTCCCTGAGGTATGTCAGGACCACACTGATATCCCAAATATGGGTATACCTGGGTTTAGGGGGCTTGATATTATAAATGCCCTTCATCAGTTTTACCACCAGTGGATGGGATCCCATTGCCTGTTGTCCTGCTGGTTTGAGATAAGCAGAAAGAGCACTCCGCGCTGTGTTGATGGCACTGTAACTAATCCCTTCATCATGGCGTAGATGGGCCAGGAACTCCAGTATGTTGGTGGCTGTGGCTGTTGCATACGTTGTCCCTGTTTCCTGGCAGTACTTCTCCAATTTTCTTATGCTGATTAAGTACTGCCTCTTGGTGGATGTTCGAAGGGATGCCGACATGGTGGTGATGGTTCGTTCGGACAATCCCAGTTCCAGGTACGGTCTATTCAAAACCTGCAACCCAGGAGTTTAATTTTCTCATGACATGGGTGGCTTATGCCTGATACTGGGTGAGTTAATAATCCTGGATCACTAGGAAAGACCATTGGTGACTCAACCACCATGTCATGTAGAACCGGGAACCATGGCTGTGTAGGCCAGTCGGGCACCATCAAAATTCCAGAAGCAGAGTCCATCTGTATTTTGCGAAGTACCCGACTGATGAGGCAGAAGGGAGGGAAAGCATAGAAGAAGACATTTCCCCAATCCAGCGTGAAGGCATCTACCGCTGCTGCCTCTGGGTCTGGTTCCCAAGCGACATACATAGGTAACTGGTGATTTAGTCGTGATGCAAATAAATCGATATCTGGCATTCCATACTGCTTAATAACTTTAGCAAATACTTTAGGGTTTAACATCCATTCGATGTTATCATTGAATTTGCGTGACCTGGTGTCTGCCACTGTGTTTAGCTTACCTGGTAGATAAGTAGCTGATAGCCAAATATGTCTTTCGACACACCATTGCCAAATCACGTTGACCAATTTGTCGCATGATAATGATTTTATGCCGCCCATATGGTTAATATAAGCCACCACCGTAGTATTATCAATCTGTAACCGAACATGCAAGTGCTGCATATTAGATACATATGTTTTTAAACCATAAAAGGCGCCCAACATCTCTAGATAGTTAATGCCCAGTGTCAGTAGTAATGATGACTCTAGGTTAGTCCATCTACCACCTGTGCTGGATATGCAGTTAGTTGCTCCCCAGCCTTGAGCACTAGCATCTGTTTGAAGAACTAAAGTAGGGTTAGTAAAGTAAAGTAAAGTAAGTTTATTTATATAGCACTTTTTAGTCGATTTCAATCAAAAGCCAAAGTGCTTTACAGGGAAGACTATCCATACAAATAATAAAAAGAGGTAGAAAAAAATGACACAACACACTATAAGAAATTCAACACGAACATCCCCCCACAGTAGAATCCACACTCTCCACTGTGAGGGAAGGCACTAAAATGTCCAGTCCTCCTCCTCCTAGTCCACCCGAGGTCGGGGCCAGTTTGAGGCCACCGCAGCCAGTCGCCGCAAAGGCAGCCCGATGATTATAGGCCCACCCGCATCGGGTGGAAAAGTCCTCAGCAGCCTTGGAATGTCTGGAGCGGCCGCTCCTTCCCCGGAGACTGCGACGCCCGTGGACCCCAGGCCGCGCCGGTTGGAGCCTCGACTCCGCGGTGCTTCCGATCCAGCGCCGCCCGCCAGTGGCGGGATGCCCTCAAACCGCAGACTGCAGACCGCGGCTGCTCGATGTTGGTGGTCGGCGGTCACAGCACTCCGGAGCGGCGACCCGGCAAGGCATCGCCCGCTCCTTGTTGGTGTCCCAGCGCTGTGCCGCCGAAGCTGTGGTCCCCGGCAGGAAACGCCGCTCCAGACCGATGGAAGGCCGCATGGGGAGATCGGAGATGCGATTTGGAGGAAAACCGCATCTCCGACCAGGTAGGAGATGATGATAGAGCTGAAACTATGCCAAATATTTTCTGCCCACCACTGTAGCTCTGATATTGCTTCAGTGGGTAATTTCATGACACGATCATAGTGACCTGTATGTTGTTTTAGTGCCTGTACCTTTGCTCTTTGTAAATTTTGATAGTGCAAAGGTCCGAATTGTGTAGCCGGAAATGCTGCTACCATTTTACCAATCACTCTGGCTACTTGTCGAATAGTTGGTCGTTTGTTGACCATTAAATTGTTGCATGATTGTGCTAATGCAACTATTTTTCCCTTTGGCAAGGTAACAGTCATATGGACTGAGTTAATTGTGAAGCCCAGGTAGTCCATGATAGTGGATGGCTTCAACTTAGACTTATCTGGATGTAGGACGAACCCCAGAGTTTCGAGGAGCTGTTTTGTAGCTGATACTGCTGCCACAGCCAATTCCATCGTTTTCCCTACTATCAGAATATCATCCAGCTATGCCATGACAATATGTTTTTGTTTTCTTAGGATTGCCATAGCTATTTTCAATATTTTGGTGAATAATCTCGGGGCTGAAGTTAGCCCATTGGGCAATGCTTTGTACTGCCACAGCTGCCCCAAACAGATATATTTTAGGTATCTGCAATGATCCTTGTGTATGGGTATTAGATAGTAAGCATCTTTAAGATCAATGCTTGCCATGAAGTATCCTTTGGAAATCAGTTGTTTGGCAGTAACAAATGTCTCCATTTTGAAATGTATATACTTAACAAACTTATTTAGTGATCTTAAGTCAATGAGGATGCGACATCCACCATCTTTTTTGGTTTTAGTGAATATATTTGATACAAATACCAAAGGTTCATGTTTGGTCTTTTCGATGACCCCCTTTTTGATAAGTCTCACCAGTTCAGCTTGTCCCTCACGTTTCTCTTTGACGGAGGGAGAAAATACCCTTTGGGGCCAATGTTGAACTGGCGGCGATTGTTCTGACATGAACTGAATTTTATATCCACTAATGCTGTTGAGTATATACTTGTCACTCGTGACAGTACCCCATGCTTCTTTAAACAAGTGTAATCTCCCCCCTGTTAGTAAAGCACCCGTATTCTCTATATGCTGGCAGGAACCAGACCCCCCTACCTCCATGGTTATTGGCGTTTCTTTTGTTTCCTCGTGTTCTTGTAGGCTTTGCTTGTCTGACGTGCTGGCGATGTTGGGGGGTGGCGCATTTTCCATGGGGTCCGCTCTGGGCCCTGATCTAAAAAAGATCTTTAGGGATAAAATGCGGTCCCCGAGCTTTCACCAGTCCCATATTGAGGACGTAGACTGGTGGATGCCGTGGGGTGCTGCCGCTTGGGTATTGTAGGTCTTGGTTTGCTCGTCCCGGGGCCTGCCCTCATGAGGCCAAAAGTTTTCGCTGCTTCCTCCATGTCCCTCAGTTTTTTGTTGAGGTCTTTCCCAAATAATAGAGCGTCCGTCTCTGCAGCTGGGGCTCTGCACAACCCAGCAAATTTGGGATTGAGGGCAGGTCTTATGTTTTCCCACCGGAGATTATTGATCTCAAATTGTGTGTTGCACATCAGTGCCAGCACATCCTGCTGGCAGGTATCCATCTCCGTGCTTTCCACAGAACGAGCAAAGGCTGTGATGGCCGACGTCAGGAGCCTTAGGATCCGCTGTAGCTTTAGTTCATGGTTACGAATGTGTGACCCCACGTGCCCCCAGATCTGGCTGTTCACACTCTTCACTCTGAGGGCCTCACAGTTCTCTGGTGCTGTGTAGAGTTCGAGCGCCTCAAGAAGCACCTTCTCCTGCAAGGGCTTATTTGAAAGATGATTGATGCTGGCCGCCATTTTTGGTTCCAGCGGTCATCCAGCACGTGGGGTTGCTACATAGCGGTTCACCACACCCAGCAGCTCTTCCTGCTCCTGCACCCCTTGCATACTCCCGAACTCGTCCGCCAGCCCCTGTTCCAGACCGGCCCAACCCTGGTCACCCATGCTAGCCTCCAATAATGAGGGAGCAGAGGGCAGTGCACAAGACACTGTGGAGGAGGTGCCTGACCTTCCTCCGCGAGAACGCTCTTTCTGCATATCCCGCTGGAGCATCTGCTCCAAGAGCTGTTGTTAGCTCAGGCGGCTGTCTCTCCTCTGTTTAGGTGGAGACATGTCCCCATCCGACGAATCGGACATTACCGGACGGTTAGTTTTCCACCTAAACAGAGGAGAGACAGCCGCCTGAGCTAACAACAGCTCTTGGAGCAGATTTTCTCTCTGTCCGCTGTTCAGGCATTAGCGGGACTGGGCTTGGCTCGGTCTCGGGGATAGCGGAGCGCTCTATGTGCGGTCCCGCCGCCTGTTGCTGCCCCCCTTCCTCTGGTGGAGTTGAGCTGGGGGCAGTTCTTTTCGAGAGTCTTTTCTTCAGTGTACTCATTTTTATAAGAACACACCACACAACGACTCTCCTTCTCCGTTAGACCTCCACTACTTCTGTATACTTACCTAACGGTCCGTTTTTTAAACTGCAGCCGGAGAGCCTAACTCCAGCTGCCGCCGCTGTTGCACTGCTGGCGTAATGCCGCGCCTGCGCACTGAGCGGGTTCTTCACGTAGTCACTCACGTGACTCCGAAGTAAAATCACAATCAACAGCTATAACATGCCTTTACCTATTTCAAGAACGCTTCTACAATATTGCATTATTGTATCAGTTAATCTATTCCAAAAAGCAGTCCCCTGCAGTTTAAAGTACAAAGTATTGTGCATTCAAAGACCTAATGCTCACCTATACAGTGCAAGGAATTCATTTGTGTTTCGGCAGCCCCATTATTCTGTCTGAAAGCTTTTCCCCAGACACTGAGATTTTCTCCAAATTCAGCAGCTCACTAGCACTTAATAAGGAATAAATATCACTACACTGCAAGTCATTACCTGACACTGCATATTACATAACACAGAAAAATATAATTAATAGCTGTTCTCGGTAACTTTATCAGAGATAGATCATCCAACTGAATAGTTCTCCCGGTTCACTGAATGAAATTATTCTATGGATGCGAAGAAAATCACAGAGGTACTGATGTCATTATGTGGGAGACGTGACCATCCCACACACCACGTCTCCCTAAGGCAATAGGGTACCATTCCCTACAATCTTGCAAAAGAAAAGGCGTAATTTAAAATATATGTTTCTGTGAGTTTGTTGTTGCGTTTTGTTATTCAGCAGGGTCATGGATGTTGGTACAAGGAAAATGCAGCAGTTTCCATCCCATCCCAGCAGGACGTAGAGGCGAGCACTACGTCAGCTCTAATAGTGCCAGGAATGCACTCTCCTTTCACCCCGACAGTGCAACCAAATCTAATCTGGAACAGAATCCCTATGAATCAATTCCTTTACCTCCCCCCATGGCTGTTCTTGTGACTGCACAACGGTATTGGCAGCTCAGCTTCAAGACTGGAAGCAATCCCATATTCTGCACTCGCTGCCACCAAAAAAAACTGGGTTAGGTACAAAAAACAATTTACTTGCCTCAGAATCGCTGTCATGAAACAAGGTTTTTCTTTCATGATTATACAACTGAAAATTAATTCTGCCCCCCGCAGAGTGAAACATGTTAATAAACATTTCCAGGAGTGCATGGATCAATATCGTTTCCACCGCAACCTTTTCCATCTGAGGGGCAACTTGGGCGATACTGAACAGAAGCAGCTAGTGTGCATTCAAGGAAGATTTTGGTCACTGGCAATGGGAACCATTTCTTTATCCAGCACATAAAACACATCCCAATATACAGGACTTGCGAAGAGTGGTGGTGGGAGAAAAATAGCAGCAAGTATGGAGTTATAGCAAGTTATAGCAGTAACTTGGTCACTGGCTTTAAAATTGGGTTGGAATGAGATAATGTAGGATTAAATAAGTAAATTGTCTTACCACCTTAATTACTGCAGCAACACTGTCATCGCTTCTCACACTCCGAAACTCCAGTCTTTCAACACTGAATCTACTGAGGATCATGCCCCAAATATGCACCGCCCAACAACCTCACATGAGACCAAGGCTTCACTTTGCCTCAAACA
Source organism: Malacoraja senta (assembly GCA_038087875.1). Classification (NCBI taxonomy): domain Eukaryota; kingdom Metazoa; phylum Chordata; class Chondrichthyes; order Rajiformes; family Rajidae; genus Malacoraja; species Malacoraja senta. The sequence goes on along the minus strand of CM075983.1, from coordinate 54,160,858 downwards.
CCAAATGCTGGAGTAACTCAGCGGGACAGGCAGCATCTCTGGATAGAAGAAATGGGTGACGTTTCAGGTCGAGATCTTTCCATTCCCTGGCTCCAGAGAAGCTGCCAGTCCCGCTGAGTTACTCCAGCATTTTGTGTCGATCTTCAGTGTAAGCCAGCATCTGCAGTTCCTTCCTTCACTTTGCCTCATCTTTCAACCTTCAAAAACTCCATCTCCACAGTTCAAGACCCATACAACAGTGGCCTCTTTGACATTTCCTCAATCCTACTCTTCACATTATCTCTCCCTATCACCAACAGAAACCCCATCTCCCAACTCAAAGCACAGGCCGCTGCCATCCCTCCGACATTGACTGGAGCACAGCACACGCACAATCTCTCTTCCTTGCCCCAAAGCCCCACCCCACAGTCTCGCTCCGTATCGACCTACCAGCACAGGCTTTACAATCCCGCCTCATCTTCTGCCATGGTACCAACTCAATCAAGCTCACTGGTCATTCCTACTGTTCTTAGAACTGCCCTCCAGACCAACTTCCGGGCAACCATTTGCAAAATCAAAAATATGCCACACTATGGCTCAGGTATAACTGCAGCAAGTTGTCGACGGAAAGCTGTGCATGTACCACTGCAGTGCTGCACGGCCCTTCTAATGCACTCTTCAGGGTGCACTGGAATCTCTCTCTGGGCCTGCAGACGGTGCAAACACCTGACATGTACCCTTCCATATCTGTAGTTTCTTTGTACCCTTCCATATCTGTAGTTTCCCTCTCCCCTGACTTTCGGTCTGAGGAAGGGTCTCGACCCAAAACGTCACCAATTCCATCTCTCCAGAGTTGCTGCCTGCCCCGCTTTTTTAGTCCATCTTCGATGTAAACCAGCATCTGCAGTTCCTTCCTATATGCTTCACTACTTATCTTTTTCTCCAACTGTTGGAGTATCAACAATACAATTTGGATGTGCGCTTTACCACATCACTGGTTGCCTCGTGAAAAATTAATGGTGAAATTCACCATTATAATTCACAAGAGACCAACAAAGGAACTGAAAGAAAGATCTAACTTGTTATACAATCTTGAATTAGTTGCAATAAATTGTTATTAGAGATAGTAAAAAATATATACTTTTCCTGCGCACATTAACATTAAAAATAAGATATCAGGTTACATTTAAAATGTTTTTGAGTCTGCACTGAAGGAAAATTAATCGCTTTTAAATAACTTTAGTTTCCAACATTGTTATCGTGCATTCATTGAGTTTAGAAGGAAACAGAGTTTAACTTTTGTGCTGCTCATCCCTGGTACATGGGCATCATTAGTAAGGCCAGCATTGCCCTGAAGTTACCCTGGGTGTAGTGGTCCAGCTCTCTAAACCACTGCACCTCATGCATTGCAGGTTTCCTCATGGCTACTCTTCCTGCTTTGTGTCCAGCCACTCAAGTTATATTTCCTTCTAATGGTGAACACACTTTAATACTTGCGAGGTGGCCCTGCTTAAATCTTGCGCAGCGTAGGGGGGACAATTCAAACTGCGAGCAGAGGCATCCCAGATGGCCCCACATTCTTGCAGTATCCCAGCTGGGAATGTCCATTACATAACTGCCCAGAAGATTTCTCAAATCACAAGATAGACACAAAAAGCTGGAGTAACTCAGCGGGTCAGACAGCATCTCTGGGGAAAAGGAATAGGTGACGTTTCAAGTCAAGACCCTTCCTCAGACAATGTTGATTCTGAATCGCGCATGGCAACATTTCTGGCACACACTATGAAATAGGAGCTGTCTCTTTGGACAATGATCCTCAACAGGAGTGTTGTTCTTCTCTTACAGTGAAAAATAAAAACGTAGCCTCTTGGCTCACAAGTTGTTTGGGTTGCATAGAAGACTTTTTTTCAGGATCAAACTGGCACAACCTTTCCATCCATGATTGTTTGTTTAACAATGTTCACGTTCTATATGGTGTGATGGCAGGAATGCTGCGAGCCATGCCATTCCACTTGATTAACTCCTTTCCACAATGAGACAGAAAAATCCCAATATTTGCCAAGAATATTAATTGAAACAATTTTTTATCTGCGCTTTCTTTGTGGCTGTAACACTGTGTTCTGCATTGTTTCCTTTCTCCTTTTGCACAACTTGACCTAATATATGGTATGATTTGCCTGGATAGCACAACGTTTTTTCACTGTATCTCAGTGCATGCAACAATCGTAAACCAATACCTCTCAATTTTCTTCACAGACACTGATTTCAACAATGTATCATGACATCAATTTTTGCATTTCTGATATCTCGAGCAATGTATGAGAAATGTGCCCATGAAGGATTATATATGACCATACCTGGAGCATTGTGCACAATTTCATCTTATTTGCTTTACACAGAATGCAGCGTAGATATAGCCAATTGGTTTATAGAATAATGGGAAGCAAGGATGGATCAAATAGGCCAGGACTCAATGCAAGAAATTAAAGGAATGAGGGGTGACCAAATTGAAATGTACAGATTCCTTAGAAGGCTCAATAAGATGCATGTTTCATTTACTGAAGAGTCGAGAACTATGGGGGAGGGGACGTTACAGTTTGGTTTAGGTTTATTATTGACGCATGTACCAAGATAACGAGAAAAGCTTTGTTTTGAAAACTATCCAAACAGATCAGATATATGATACATAATTACAATCAAGTCAAACTCAAGTACAATAGATATGAGTGCAGAATATAGATTGTGCGCTCTTCCCACTCTTAAAATAAATAGTGGGCCTTTTAGGATTGAAATGAGGGACGTTCTTCACTTCAAGGATGGAGAGTATTTGCAACATTCAACTTCAGGACACTGTGGAGAATGAGATTGCATGAGAAATTAAAATAAATACAAGGACAGGGCAGACAAATGGTATTTGAGATGTCTGATTAGCAATGACCTTATGAAATGGCCGAGCAAGCCCAAAGAGCCAAATGGCTTACTCCTGCTCCTCTTTCTTATGCTCTTATGTTCTTAAATCATTTACAACATTTGCAAGCTCATTTTCATGCAGCAAGACATTTCATTCCACACAGAATGTCAGCAGATTTTGGATGACCCAGAGCCTGAAAAGATTCTTAGACCACATGTATTATTACCACTATGGCTTATAAGATAGGCAGTACATATTGATGACTGAGATCTATGGTACGGTGGTGCAGCGGTAGAGTTGCTGCCTTACAGCACTGCAGCGCCAGAGATCAGGTTCGATCCTGACTACGGGTGCTGTCTGTACGCAGTTTATACATTCTCCTCGAGACCTACATGGATTTTCTCCGAGAAATTCGGTTTTCTCCCACACTCCAAAGACCTACAGGTTTATAGGTTAATTGGCTTGGTATAAATGTAAAAATTATCCCTAGTGCGTGTAGGCTAGTGTTAATGTGCAGTGATCACTGGTCAGTGCAGACTCGGTGGGCCGAAGGGCCTGTTTCCACAGTGTATCTCTAAACTAAACTAAATCAACGACGCTGTGACTAGCAGAAAATCTCAAACAGTAAATCAGTGACTATTCCACCAGTCTTTTGCCAAGCACCAGAACGTTGAATAAAGAAGGATTAAAGAATGCTCAATGTGGGAGATGTCCAACTTAAAATAAATTAATTGCATTCCTCGTCCCACCTGAACGATATGAATTACCTGGTGTAACTAACAGGACTGTCTGTAAAAGAAATTTGAGTGGCACTTTCAGTAACTTAACTCTATCTCCATTCAGCCCAAGTGATTTCAGGTTTTATTTTGTCTTTTTAATTAAAGGAATTATCTATGCAGGTGTTCTGCAGGCAGCTCAGCAGGTGGGACTGGATAGCACACTCCTATTACTTTCAGACGCAACACTACTTCATGAAAGCGGCTTTGGAAAGAATAATGCGGACTGTGCAGACAACTGACATTTCAGTCAAGTGCTTTGTGCGATAGTTTCTACACTGCATATAGCAGCTTGGAACAATGGAACTCCCACGTTTTACCTTTTGTAGATAGTTCCTGATTGATATCTTCAACTCCTTTTCTACAATCTTATTTTAATTTAATTCACAAAGATTCATGAACGGACGGCACGGTGGCGCAGCGGTAGAGTTGCTGCCTTGCAGCACCGGAGACCCGGGTTCGATCCCGACTACAGGTGCTGTCTGTACGGAGTTTGTACGTTCTCTCCGTGACCTGCGTGGGTTTTCTCCGAGAATTTGGATTCCTCCCACACTCCAAAGACGTACAGGTTTGTAGGTTAATTAGCTTGGTGTAAGTGTAAATTGTCCCCAGTGTGTGCAGGGTGGTGTTAATGTGTGGGGGGTCACTGATCCGCGCGGACTTGGTGGGCCGAAGGGCCTGTTTCCGCACTGTATCACAAATCTAAAGTAAACTAATTTGCAGAATAACAAAGAGGAACTTTATCAACATTATCTTGTTATACAATTGATTTCGTCACATGGCCCTCATTTTCCAATTTTGATTACAATATGGCACTTTTTCAAATGTACAGTTGTATCAATGATAGGCTCTGTCCAAAGCGGATCAAAATATTCTCCATTATCAAAAGCTTGTTTTACATCTTGTAAAAAACTGGAATCTTTATTTGTGCATTTTCAGCTTTTCCTTTTGTCTGGATCTCCTTTCATGCACACCATAAGTTTACTGGGCAGTCAAGGGACAATTTACTCCCAAGCATACACTGAAGCTGCCCACTAAGCAGAATAGTTGCCTATTGTGACTCATTCTCACTCCTTCACACAAAGGAAGCGTTGGCCTTCATCCACAACAGTCTGGCTGTAATCAAGGACTGTACACCTCTGTGTGTAAACATCTTCAGTCTCCAGTATCCTATTGCAACATTATTCTGCAAAGTGGGGTGGTGTATTAGTTTGAGACAAAGCAATAAATTAATTTAGAAGGCTTTGGTTCAAAACTCAATTTGGTAATACGTTACAACAGGAAAGTCTCAGTCCTACCTCCAGCTGATACATAGGATAAGTCTTTAGAGAGCAGTCTGTGCAAACGTATTCCAATAAGCAAATGGGAAGCAATTTTGAATACATCACAATGAGTTTGATGGCACATCAAGGATCACAGAAACACTGGAGGCGATGGCTTGGTTCATCAGTATTGATGGACCAATAAATATTCTAATAATCAGCAAATTCAACCATAAAAACATTCCTAACTCTACGATTTCTTTTGTTGCATTTTATTCAAAAGATCTCCTTAGGTATTTAAGCCATTGAGGGATTCTCTGAATAAGCAAATCTGCCTTTGGCAGAAATGGGTCAAAAAAGGCCTCATCTGAGGCCTTTAAATTGTTTAAACAAAGCCTATTCACCAAAATTGTTTAGAAGAGGCTTAAGACTTAATTTTACACAATCCTTGGCCTTCCACCCTGTGGCACTCGGAAACACACAGCATTTTGTGTTTGACACGTCGAGGACCCCACTCATAGATGGCACAATATAAATAAAGCCTCACATGCAATGGCAAATTACTTTGATAAATCATAGCTTACTAAAATGTATCAATAAGAGCAGAGGTTTTATTATACTGTACAATTATTTTATGCTCATGGGTTTGCCTAGACATTATTTTCTGGGAAGAGATCAGATGAGAAAACCCCCCATAAATGATAAACCAACAGTACAACAGATTTGGCAAGGATATTGATGGAGCAAACACAGAACATAGAACAGTACAGCACAAGAACAGGCCCTTTGGTCCACTGTGCGTACCATGATAGAAACATAGAAACATAGAAAATAGGTGCAGGAGTAGGCCATTCGGCCCTTCGAGCTTGCACCGCCATTCAATATGATCATGGCTGATCATCCAACTCAGTATCCCGTACCTGCCTTCTCTCCATACCCCCTGATCCCTTTAGCCACAAGGGCCACATCTAACTCCCTCTTAAATATAGCCAATGAACTGGCCTCAACTACCCTCTGTGGCAGAGAGTTCCAGAGATTCACCACTCTCTGTGTGAAAAATGTTTTTCTCCTCTCGGTCTTAAAGGATTTCCCCCTTATCCTTAAGCTGTGACCCCTTGTCCTGGACTTCCCCAACATCGGGAACAATCTTCCTGCATCTAACCTGTCCAACCCCTTGAGAATGTTGTAAGTTTCTATAAGATCCCCCCTCAATCTCCTAAATTCTAGCGAGTACAAGCCGAGTCTATCCAGTCTTTCTTCATATGAATGTCCTGACATCCCAGGAATCAGTCTGGTGAACCTTCTCTGCACTCCCTCTGTGGCAATAATGTCCTTCCTAATGCCAACCTAATTCATGCCATCTGCCAGCACATGTTCTGTATCCCTCTATTCCCTGCCTAGTCTCATGTGTCAAATGCCTCTTAAACATTGCTATCATATAGGCTATGTTCTATGTCCTAAATAACAGACAGGAGACAAGAGTGGATTTTGCAGGTACACAGATTTCCCCCACCTGATGTCAGCAAGGTTGGGACTCTTGTGTAGATGCAGAAACCCCAAACTTACTATCAAACTCCACTGGTGATTTCCACCTGTGCTCTGGTAAGGGTCTCTAGTACTTATGTTTGGGAATTTGTTCTTAGGATCCATGCTAAATTATACCCATGTGCAGTATCCACGAAACTCATCCGGATGAATTGTAGGGCTATTGGGAGGAAAGGCAAGCTGCTTTTTAGAAGTGTTTTAAGTTGATTTTTAAAAAACTTTAAAATGATTCAACTCTTGCCATTGTCCATTTCATTTTTAATAGATTTTGAATGCTTCTGATTTCTGGCAGGTTTAACATTTTAAAGTCTCACCAATTCCAACAGACACCAACGTTAGGCGGCAACGCTTTCAAAGGCTTTCAGAAGTGGGCTTTGTTTTGGCCCACCCACGACATATGATTACTTTGTGTGTAGGAAGGAACTGCAGATGCTGGTTTAAACCGAAGATAGACACAGAAAGCTGCAGTAACTCAGCGGGACAGACCGCATTCTTGGAGAGAATAGGTGATAGGGTCTCAACCTGAAACGTCACCCATTCCTTCTCTCCAGAGATGCTGCCCGTCCTGCTGAGTTACTCCAGCTTTTTGTGTCCATCTTCTATGATTACTTCATCCGAGACTCTGCCGCAGCTGGAGGTATTGTTTCTCGACTCTCGAATGGTCTCTGATCAACTGTATGGATCCAGAACAAGCTCAGGAGAGTAGGGGATGTGAATAATGGGGTGGAGAACTAGGTCCCATCCCAAAAATATGGCCCATTATTTAATTAAATATACATCACAAAAAAGATACAAACTGAATCAATAGCTTACTAGAATTAATTCTGTCAAACCGTGTTAATATTTAATCAAAAATGGTGTGATGGTAATACAATTTGTTTGATCTGCTTTTCTGCATCTTAGAACAATATACAGGCTTTGTGTGCAGGAAAGAACTGCAGATGCTGGTTTAACTCAAAGGTAGGCACAAAATGCTGGAGTAACTCAGCAGGACAAGCAGCATCTCTGGAGAGAAGGAATGGGTGATGTTTCGGGTCGAGACCCTTCTTCAGTCTGACGAAGGGTCTCCACCCGAAACGTCACCCATTCCTTCTCTCCAGAGATGCTGCCTCTCCCGCTGAGTTACTCCAGCATTTTGTGTCTACCTTATAAAGGCTTTGGCTCTGTCCATCAGGATCTCGCTATGGGTATAAAGTGTGGGTGTCGCTATTTTTTTTTAATGCTTTTAAATTAATTCTCTTCAGTTCCCATTGAAACATTGGCAGCAATTGAGTGGTCGTCCTGAGGCAGGCCAAGCTGTCTAATTCCCACGTTCAGGCAAAGGAAAAACAGCCACCACTGCCCTGCATCTCCCTCTCATACGGGCTGCCCTTTCGGCCGAGAATGTCACTTCATCCCTTGGAACAGCTAAATATCTTGAAGGTTACAATACTTTAAGCCTTACTGAATGCTAAAGGGCTTAAATCGCAAACTCAACACATGGAAAATACAAACCAAGATTCAAAGCATTATCCATTCGCATCAGATACCTTTGTGGATCAGATGAAATAGGAATAGAAGGCCTGCCAGCCCCTCACGCCAGCTCTATCATTTAATCAGACAGTGATTGATTTGATCGCTGGTCTTAGCTCCATTTAGCTGCCCAATCCTCATAACCCTTGAAGGATGCTGTAAATTGCTGTTCAATCAACAAGAATTTTGATTTCTGAAGATTATGTTGAAGTACCAAATGGGCTGACTTCCTAAAAAAAGGTTCCAGAATCTCTCAATCATTGACACAGGAAGGAGAACATTGAGAATCTTCGAGTCAATACTGGTTCCTACTACAGCAACCCTATCTGTCCTCTTTTCCGCTTTTCCACCCAGAGGATTGATCATTATTTTTTCTTTGAGTACCGATCGCATTTCTTTTTGGACACTTTAAATGTTTGTTACTACCCTCTCACAGCAACGATTTCCAGCAAGTAACTATTCTTTGATATAAGGAAACATTCTCCTCACACCCTCTGGGTCCCTTTTCCGCCCATCACTTTAAATCTCCAAGCCTTTCAACCATCCACTCACGAAAATAACATCCCTCTACTTTTCCAAATCCATCATACACCACTATCAAGTATCACCTCTGCCTTTCGGGGGGAATAACACCAGCATATTCAATTTAAACTAGTTTCTAAAATACATCATTCAAAACATTCCAGTAAATCTCTTCTGCACCTGCTCCAGAATTTCTAATACTTTCTAAGGTGTGGTGATCAGAATTTTATGTAATATTCCAGTTGTGCTTTATAACAGCTTCTAAGCCTTTATATTCTATATGAAAAGAGCGCTGGAGTAACTCAGCGGGTCAGGCAGCATCTCTGGAGAATATGGAAAACGTGCAAAAATCTATTGATCGTTATTTTGAAAGAGCTCAATAACTGAGAATCCGCAGCCCCACCTGTCAGTGCAGAAATATTTCCTTCTCTGAATCCTAAATGGCACTGCCCGTCTTCTCAAACTGCAGAGTGATTTTGAGTTTGCAGATGGTATGAAGATAGGTGGGAGGGGCAGGTAACGCTGAGGAAAGAGGGAGGCTGCAGAAGGACTTGGACAGGTTGAGAGAGTGGGCTAAGAAGTGCCAGATGGAATACAGCACAGCAAAGTATACGGTCATGAACTTTGGTAGCAGGAATAAAGATGTAGACTACTTTCTAAATGGGGTGACGATTCAGATATCTGAGGTGCAAAGGGCGATGGGAGTGCTGGTGCAGGATTCCCAAAGGTTAATTTACAAGTTGAAATGGCAGAAAAGGATGGCAAATACAATGCTATCATTCATTTAAATGGGGGTAGAATATAAAAACAAGGATGTAATCCTCAGGCTTTATAAAGCATTGGTGAGGCCACAGTTGGAATATAGTGAGCAGATTTGAGCTCCATATTTGAGGAAGGATGTGCTGGTTTTGGAGATGGTCCATAGAATGTTCCCAGGGATGATTGGTTAACATATGAGGAGCATTTGAAGGCTCTGGGCCTGTACTTGCTGGAGTTTAGAAGGATGAGGGGTGATCTCATTGAAACATACCAGATAATGAAAGGCTTAAATCAAGTGGACATGGAAAGGATGTTGCCAGTAATGGGAGAGTCTAGAACCAGAGGGCACAGCTTCAGAATAAAAGGAAATACATTCAGAATGGAGATGAGGAGGATTTTTGTTTTTAGCCAAAGTGTGGTGAATTTGTAGAATTCATTGCCACTGATGGCTGTGGAGGCCAAGATATTGGGTGTTTTTAAAGCGTAGATTGATGGGTTCTTGATTTGGAAGGATGTCAAAGATTACGGGGAGAAGGCAGGAGAATGGGGTTAGAGGGAAACATAGATCAGCCATGATTGAATGGCAGAGTAGACTCAATGGGCTGAATGGCCTAATTCTGCTCCTAATTCTACTCCAATGTCTTATGGTCTAAACTGTACCTCGCGAGAGTGCCCAGACTCCTCTCTGCCTCACGCCTGTCAAACCCTTCAACAATCCTGTAAGCTTCCATGAGATCTCCTCTCATTCTGCTCAACACTGGAGCATATGTCCCAGTCTACTCAAACTTATCAGCTACAGCAATTCACGGAACAAGGCTAGTGAATCCTTGGTAAGGCCATCAACCTTGGTAAGGCCATCAAAAAGGCCAAAAGGGACTTCTGCTCCAAACTGGAGGAAGAGACTGATGTTCGGCGGCTGTGGCAGGGCCTGAATGCAATCACCTCTTACAAGGCGAAATCAGGAGGCAGCTCGAATGTCAGCGAAACATCACTCCCTGATGAGCTCAATGCGTTTTACGCACGCTTTGATAGGGAGAACACCGATGTGCCTTGCCGAGCCCCCATTCGCTGTGATGGTATTTCAGTCTCAGTCACAGAGGCCGACGTCAGGAAATCCTTCAGAGGGGTGAACCCTCGAAAAGCGCCTGGACCTGATGGTATACCTGGTCGTGTTCTAAAAACCTGTGCGGACCAACTGGCTGCAGTTTTTACAGACATTTTCAACCTCTCACTTCTGAGATCTGAGGTCCCCACCTGCTTCAAAAGGGCATCAAATATACCAGTGCCCAAGAAGAGTAAGGTAACGTGCCTCAATGACTATCGACCTGTGGCACTAACGCCTGTGGTGATGAAGTGCTTTGAGAGGTTGATCATGACGCAGATCAACTCCTACCTCGAAAAAAACCTGGACCCACTGCAGTTCGCTTACCGCCACAACAGATCAACGGTGGATGCGATCTCGCTGGCCCTCCACTCCGCTCTGGACCACTTGGACAACAAAAACTCATATGTCAGGCTGTTATTCATCGATTACAGCTCGGCATTTAACACAATCATCCCCTCCAAGCTGGTTACCAAACTCGCAGAACTGGGTCTCTGCGCATCCCTCTGCAATTGGATCCTCGACTTCCTCACTCTCAGACCACAGTCTGTTCGTATTGGTGGAAATGTGTCAGACTCGATAACAATTAGCACGGGAGCACCTCAAGGCTGCGTGCTCAGTCCCCTGCTGTACTCACTCTATACTCATGACTGCGTAGCCGGACATAGTGCGAACTCCATCATCAAGTTCGCTGATGACACCACTGTTGTGGGACGTATCACTGATGGGGATGAGTCAGAGTATAGAAGAGAGATCGAGCAACTGTTCATATGGTGCCAGCACAACAACCTGGCCCTCAACACCAGCAAAACCAAGGAATTGATTGTGGACTTTGGAAGGAGTAGGATGGGGACCCACAGTCCCGTTTATATCAACGGGTCGATGGTTGAAAGGGTCAAGAGCTTCAAATTCCTGGGCGTGCACATCTCTGAAGATCTTTCCTGGTCCGAGAACAATGATGCCATTATTAAGAAAGCACATCAGTGCCTCTACTTCCTGAGAAGATTACGGAGAGTCGGTTTGTCAAGGAGGATGCTCTCTAACTTCTACAGGTGCACAGTAGAGAGCATGCTGACCGGTTGCATCGTGGCTTGGTTCGGCAACTTGAGTGCCCTGGAGAGGAAAAGACTACAAAAAGTAGTAAACACTGCCCAGTCCATCATCGGCTCTCACCTCCCTTCCATCGAGGGGATCTACCACAGTCGCTGCCTCAAAAAGGCTGGCAGCATCATCAAGGACCCACACCATCCTGGCCACACACTCATCTCCCTACTACCTTCAGGTAGAAGGTACAGGAGCCTGAAGACTGCAACGACCAGGTTCAGGAACAGCTACTTCCCCACAGCCATCAGGCTATTAAACCTGGCTCGGACATAACACTGAACTTTACTAGCCAATACTGTTCTTTGCACTTTATCAGTATATTGACCATTGTGTATATATTTATAGAATGCCTTGTAGTAAATGCCTACTATGTTCTGTTGTGCTCAAGCAAAGCAAGAATTTCATTGTCCTACCAGGGACACATGACAATAAACTCACTTGACTTGACTTGACTTGAATCATCACTGCCTCCATGGCAAGATGAAGAGACCAAAGAAGGACATAATAGTCTAAGTGTGATCTCACAAAGCTCCTATATAATTGCAAGAACAATCCATTTCATTAATCCCTCTCATTGCCTTAGTAATTGGGGCAGCACAGTGGAGCAGTGGTAGAGTTGCTGCCTTACAGCATTTGTAGTGCCGGAGACTCATGTTCGATCCCAACTACGGGTGCAGTCCATACGGAGTTTGTACGTGACCGTGTGGGTTTTCTCCGAGTTCTTCAGTTTCCTCCCACACTCCAAAGACATAGAAACATAAGGAGGCCAGCACCGTCATTCATTGTGATCATGGCTGATCGTCCCCAATCAATAACCCGTGCCTGCCTTCTCCCCATATCCCTTGATTCCACTAGCCCCTAGAGCTCTATCTAACTCTCTCTTAAATCCATCCAGTGATTTGGCCTCCACTGCCCTCTGTGGCAGGGAATTCCACAAATTCACAACTCTCTGGGTGAAAAAGTTTTTTCTCACCTCAGTCCTCCCCTTTATTCTACTGTGGCCCCTGGTTCTGGACTCGCCCAACATTGGGGAAAAAATTCCTGCATTTAGCTTGTCCAGTCCTTTTATAATTTTGTCTGTTTCTATAAGATTCCCCCTCATCCTTCTAAACTCCAGTGAATACAAGCCCAGGTATGTAGGTTAAATGGCTTGGTGTATGAGTAAATTGTCCCTAGAGTGTGTAGGATAGTGTTAATGTGCGGGGATCGCTGGTCGGTGCGGACTCGTGGGCCAAAGGGCCTGTTTCCGCATTGTATCTCTGAAACTAAACTGCCTGCCTCACCTGCATGATGGCCTTCAATAACATAATACCAGCACCTCCACCAGTACATTTTCACCAGTACTACGTCATTTTAACAAATACTTCACTCTTCAGTAATGTGCGCCACAGTAAATGCCCAGTTACTCAGCTTGCCCACATCTCACGTAGGCCTCTTTATATCTTTATATCCTCCTCTGTGCTCAGAATTCCGAATATTCCAGTGTCTGCAGCAAACTTGGATAAGTGACACACAATGTTGGAGTGACTCAGTGGGTCAGGCAGCATCTCTGGAGAGAAGGAATGGGTGACGTTTCGGGTCGAGATCCTTCATCAGACTGATGTCAGGGGAGTGGGCGGGACAGACATAGAATGTAGTCGGAGACAGTGAGACTGGTGGGAGAACTGAGAAGGGGGAGGGGATGGAGAGAGAGGGAAAGCAAGGGCTATTTGAAGTTAGAGACGTCAATGTTCATACCGCTGGGGTGGAAGCTTCCCAAGCGAAGTAGAGGTGCTGTTCCTCCAATTTGCGCTGGGCCTCACTCTGACAATGGAGGAGGCCTAGGACAGAAAGGTCAAATTGGGAATGGGAGTTAAAGTGCTGAGCAACCGGGAGATCAGGTAGGTTAAGGCGGACCGAGCGGAGGTGTTGGATAAGTGACATTTGGATTCAAACCAAAAATCATTGCTCTAGATCCTGAGTAGAATATGCTGAAGAGATGAGAACTAAGAGCCCAGAGACTGTACAGAATACCATATGGGTGTGGTCTATTGGATGAGGTGCAATGGAATTTGAAAATAAGATGGAATTTTTAAAAATTCAAAGCTGCTGGTTAACGAGGAGTGAAGGAAAAAGCTTTTCACTGTACCTCGGTACACGTGACCATAATAAACTAAACCAAACTAAACTTAACATTGTATCATCAATACTGTAATGGTTGGTGAAGTTACTTGGCGCAAATTAGGGCATGGACAGCAGACTTTGGACACCATCAATGCTAATTGATTTATACTCCATTGCACACCCTGTCACAATGGATTTGAGTTTGCAATCCCTTGGAGGGCCCCATGTTCTACTCTCCATAAACGTGTGAACAGCCAAGAGATTGTAATTTCCACTTAAATACAGCAGGTTGTATAAATGGAGCATAAATCATCGGTTAGCATTGCAGGCAGAAGTAGTAAGTTGTCATAAAGTCATAAGTGATACATAGATACATAGAAAATAGGTGCAGGAGTAGGCCATTCGGCCCCTCGAGCCTGCACCGCCATTTAATGTGATCATGGCTGATCATCCAACTCAGTATCCCGTACCTGCCTTCTCTCCATACCCCCTGATCCCTTTAGCCACAAGGGCCACATCTAACTCCCTCTTAAATATAGCCAATGAACTGGCCTCAACTACCCTCTGTGGCAGAGAGTTCCAGAGATTCACTACTCTCTGTGTGAAAAAGTTTTTTCTCATCTCGGTCTTAAAGGATTTCCCCCTTATCCTTAAGCTGTGACCCCTTGTCCTGGACTTCCCCAACATCGGGAACAATCTTCCTGCACCTAGCCTGTCCAACCCCATAAGAATTTTGTAAGTTTCTATAAGATCCCCTCTCAATCTCCTAAATTCTAGCGAGTATAAGCCAAGTCCATCCAGTCTTTCTTCATATGAAAGTCCTGACATCCCAGGAATCAGTCTGGTGAACCTTCTCTGCACTCCCTCTATGGCTATAATGTCCTTCCTCAGATTTGGAGACCAAAACTGTACGCAATACTCCAGGTGTGGTCTCACCAAGACCCGGTACAACTGCAGTGGAACCTCCCTGCTCCTATGAAAGCTAACATACCATTCACTTTCTTCACTGCCTGCTGCACCTGCATGCCTACTTTCAATGACTGGTGTACCATGACACCCAGGTCTCGCTGCATCTCCCCTTTTCCTAATCGACCACCATTTAGATAACAGTCAGCTTTCCTGTTTTTGCCACCAAAGTGGATAACCTCACATTTATCCACATTATACTGCATCTGCCAAACATTTGCCCACTCACCCAGCCTATTCAAGTCACCTTGCAGTCTCCTAGCATCCTCCTCACAGCTAACACTGCCCCCCAGCTTAGTGTCATCCGCAAACTTGGAGATGTTGCCTTCAATTCCCTCATCCACTTCATTGATATAAATTGTAAATAGCTGGGGTCCCAGCACTGAGCCTTGCGGTACCCCACTAGTCACTGCCTGCCATTCTGAAAAGGACCCGTTTACTCCTACTCTTTGCATCCTGTTTGCCAGCCAGTTCTCTATCCACATCAATACTGAACCCCCAATACCGTGTGCTTTAAGTTTGTATATTACTCTCTTATGTGGGACCTTGTCGAAAGCCTTCTGAAAGTCCAGATACAACACATCCACTGGTTCTCCCCTATCCACTCTACTAGTTACATCCTCGAAAAATTCTATAAGATTCGTCAGACATGATTTACCATTCGTAAATCCATGCTGACTTTGTCCAATGATTTCACCACTTTCCAAATGTGCTGCTATCCCATCTTTAATAACTGACCCTAGCAGTTTCCCCACTACCGATGTTAGATTAACTGGTCTGTAATTCCCCGTTTTCTCTCTCCCTCCCTTCTTAAAAAGTGGGGTTACGTTTGCTACCCTCCAATCCTCAGGAACTACTCCAGAATCTAAAGAGTTTTGAAAAATTATCACTAATGCATCCACTATTTCTGGAGCTACTTCCTTAAGTACTCTGGGATGCAGCCTATCTGGCCCTGGTGATTTATCGGCCTTTAATCCATTCAATTTACCCAACACCACTTCCCGACTAACCTGGATTTCACTCAGTTCCTCCATCTCCTTTGATCCGCGGTCCCCTGCTATTTCCGGCAGATTATTTATGTCTTCCTTAGTGAAGATCGAACCAAAGTAGTTATTCAATTGGTCCGCCATATCCTTGTTCCCCATGATCAATTCACCTGTTTCTGACAGCAAGGGACCTACATTTGTTTTAACTAATCTCTTTCTCTTCACATATCTATAAAAACTTTTGCAGTCAGTTTTTATGTTCCCTTCCAGTTTTCTTTCATAATCTATTTTCCCTTTCCTAATTAAGCCCTTTGTCCTCCTCTGCTGGTCTCTGAATTTCTCCCAGTCCTCTGGTATGCTGCTTTTTCTGGCTAATTTGTACACATCATCTTTTGCTTTGATACTATCCCTGATTTCCCTTGTTATCCACGGATGCACTACCTTCCCTGATTTATTCTTTTGCCAAACTGGGATGAACAATTTTTGTAGTTCATCCATGCAGTCTTTAAATGCCTTCCATTGCATATCCACCGTCAACCCTTTTAGAACTAATTGCCAGTCAATCTTGGCCAATTCACATCTCATACCCTCAAAGTTACCTTTCTTTAAGTTCAGAACCATAGTTTCTGAATTAACAATGTCACTCTCCATCCTAATGAAGAACTCAACCATATTATGGTCACTCTTGCCCAAGGGGGCACGCACAACAAGACTGCTAACTAACCCTTCCTCATTACTCAATACCCAGTCTAGAATAGCCTGCTCTTTCGTTGGTTCCTCTACATGTTGGTTTAGATAACTATCCCGCATACATTCCAAGAAATCCTCTTCCTCAGCACCCCTGCCAATTTGATTCACCCAATCTATATGTAGATTGAAGTCACCCATTATAACTGTTTTGCCTTTGTTGCACGCATTTCTAATTTCCTGTTTGATGCCATCCCCAACTTCACTACTACTGTTAGGTGGCCTGTACACAACACCCACCAGCGTTTTCTGCCCCTTAGTGTTTCGCAGCTCTACCCATACCGATTCCACATCCTCCAAGCTAATGTCCTTCCTTTCCACTGCGTTAATCTCCTCTCTAACCAGCAACGCTACCCCACCTCCTTTTCCTTTCTCTCTATCCCTCCTGAATATTGAATATCCCTGGATGTTCAGCTCCCAGCCTTGGTCACCCTGGAGCCATGTCTCCGTGATCCCAACTATATCATAATCATTAATAGCTATCTGCACTTTCAACTCATCTACCTTATTACGAATGCTCCTTGAATTGAGACACAAAGCCTTCAGGCTTGTTTTTACAACGCTCTTACCCCTTTTACAATTATGTTGAAAAGTGACCCTTTTTGATTTTTGCCCTGGATTTGTCTGCCTGCCACTTTTACTTTTCTCCTTGCTACCTATTGCTTCCGCCCGCATTTTACACCCCTCTGTTTCTCTGCCCACCCATTTAAGAACCCCACCACCTCTTATTCTCTGTTTATTATTGTTTTCTTCTTTCCCCCCTACATGTTGGGTCTGAGTGCTTCCCTTCTCTGCCTCCTGCCTCACACACTGTCTAATAGCTTTCTCTATTTGAGTCCCTCCCCACAACCGTTCTAGTTTAAAGTCTTCCCAGTAGCCTTTGCAAATCTCCCCGCCAGGATATTGGTCCCCCTCAGGTTCAAGTGCAACCCATCCTTTTTGTACAGGTCGCACCTTCCACAAAAGAGGTCCCAATGATCCAGAAATTTGAATCCCTGCCCTCTGCACCAGTCCTTCAGCCACGCATTTATCCTCCACCTCGCTCCATTCCTACTCTCACTGTCGCGTGGCACAGGCAGTAATCCCGAGATTGTTACCTTTGCTGTCCTACTCCTTAACTCCCCTCCTAACTCCCTAAATTCTCCTTTCAGGACCTCTTCTCTTTTTTTACCTATGTCATTGGTACCTATATGTACCACGACCTCGTGATAGGAGCAGAATTAGGTCATTTGGCCTATCAAGTCTACTCCTGGCTGATCTATCTCTCCCTCCTAACCCCATTCTCGTACCTTCTCCCCATAACCCCTGACACCCACAATAAACATGAACCTATCTATCTCTGCCTTAGAAATATCCATTGACTTGGCCTCCACAGTCTTCTATGGCAAAGAATTCCACAGATTCACCACCCTCTGACGAAAGAAATTCCTCCTCCTCTCCTTCCTAAAGGAACGTCATTTAATTCTGAGGCCATGGCCTCTTGTCCTAAACTCTCCCACTAGTGGAAACATCCTCTCCACATCCACTCTATCCAAGCCATGTCCATGAAATTTGCTGCATAACCCAACTGGTGTATCAAAACCCATCAATGAAAGGAAAGCAGTGCCTCTGCCTAACCTGTCCCATGTATAATCCATAAACTATGGCTAGTGCTTTACCTCTGAATTTAATCTAAACTGGACAATGGGAATCATGTTAGGTCGAAGTCAAAAGTCAAGTGTGTTTCATAGATGCACGATTTTACTCTTGATCCACTTCAATGGAGAATTAAATCGTTCTGGATATTAAACTGATACTTCACTCAAACCAGACGGGATAGATTATAAAACAGAACTCTCCGTAAATAAAAAACACTCAAGGAAAGAAGTCATTCACAGTATTACCTGCGACAACAACACCCGAGACCAATATTTTTTTATTTTTAATTCCCACACATCCTGCCTAACATTCAATCAGCTGATTAGCTGCAGGAAACCTCTGCACCTACCAAACCAGGAAAAATATGATTCTAAGTGTAATACAATTACGGGGTAGAAAGACAAGTTTAGCGTTGAAGGAAAATTAATATTATTCAATCTCCTCATAACAGGTCTCAAGAGCCACATTCTTCATGATTTAGTTGTCATAAAAATTGCTCTATATTCCATTCACGGGAAATAGATATAAATCTCCATTTGGAAAATATACTTGCCTCGTAAAAGAAATACTTCCATTTATATGGCACCTTTCACAACTTTAGTAATGTCCCATATGTTTCCGAGACAATTCAATATTGTTGAAGTATAATCAATGTAGGAATCATTAGGATTAACAATTGAACAAACTATTTTTAAACATTCGATTTGGTTAATAAATAAGACATACTATTGAAAAGCCATTCATTTTTTCCCTTTTCCCACATCGAACTCTGACACATGCAGAGAGTTGGTATCCAATTGTCTCATTCTTCAATCATGCCCTTCAGCACTGCATATTGGCAGACATTATGGAGCTTCATACTGGCTGGTGAAAATTCGGAAGTTGAACTTTGGCAGATGTCACACACCTCCTTGGCTGTGAGCGGTTTCAGGCCACAACTGTTTCTCCAGCTGGGATCAGGTCACTCAGAGTGCAGTGTGGATCGAACCTGATCTGCACGCCCTCACCAGCAGTACCTGACCCGCTGAGTTACTCCAGCTTTTTGTGTCTATCTTCGGTGTAAACCAGCATCTGCAGTTCCTTCCTATACCCTAAATAGTAACGGTCTACAGCTAATATAATAGATCTTATTTGTTAATTTTTCAAAACATCTGATAAAATTTGGATGGCATATCCCACATATGCTTTTTTTTCCGCTCAAAGTCAGAAGAGGCAATTGGAAGAGCAAACTGAGTCTACAAACAGGTACCATAAAGTATGTATGATTGAATAGTGGGCTTATCAAATAAGCCATTATTTACAAATGTATATTTTTTAGACTGTCTACGCTATCTTTGTCTTCCATAATGAACAATTCAGGTTTGTCCAATCTTTGCTTTGTTAATACCCTCTACATTCTGCTACTTCTACACCCTTTCCAAAACCTGTACTGGCATGATGAGAACTCACACAATATTGCAAATGCAGCTTAACCAGAGCTCTGTAAAGAAACATCAGGTATAGAACAAGCGTAAAATGCTCCTCCTGACTTGACCTGAAGCAGACTTCTTTTTAATTTTATATATTTTTAAACGTCAATATCACCAACAAGACCAGAATTTATAATCCATCCTTAATTGCTCTTAAAGAGATTACGGTGAGCAGTCTTCTTGAACTGCCACTGGAATCCTCCCAGTGAAGATATTCGTGCAGTGGAGCAGGATTGCGGACTAAAGAACAATGTTTTACTGTATTTCCGATTCAAGAAGGTATGCAACATGGAGGGGAACCTATTCATGGTGGTGTTCCCATTCTCCTGCTGATAGAGGCTGCAAGATTGGGAGGGGGGTTTGATTGGCAGCAATGAGTGTGGGAGCACAGCTTATTAATGAGGAATTGCTACATCATCAGCCAGTCGATGAAACCTCTGACACTTTGCTGATGATTAAGAATTGACTGCTGGCATGGTAAGTAGCTGGATTGGATCAGTCTTGCCCTCTCTGCACAGGATATTCTTTGTTAGGTCATTACCATGGTTGTAACTGTGCTGGAACAACTTATCTAGAGGTGCAGCATGGTCTTGTGTGGATTTCTTCAGCACTGTAGTCAGGACAGTGTCGGATCAGTACTATACCCAGTGCTCTTAGCAATTTCTTGACCAAAAAACAAAATAAAAACAGAAAATAGACACAAAAAGCTGGAGTATCTGAGCGGGTCAGACAGCATCTCTGGAGAAAAGAAATAGGTGACATTTCGGGTCGGGACCCTTGTTCAGTTTCAACACAAAATGTCACTTATTCCTTTTCTCCAGAGATGATGTCTGACCTGCTGAGGTACTCCAGCTTTTTGTATCACTCCAGCTTTTTGTGTCTATCTTCGGTTTAAACCAGCATCTGCAGTTCCTTCCATCGTAAAAACAGAACACGCTGGTAAAACCCGGGTCAGGTAACATCTATGGAAAGAGAAACTGTTAACTTTTCAGGTCTGAGATGATTCAACAGAACTAGATGAAGCCCGACTTGTATGATGCCGGGGATATATCGGTATGCCCTGTGGATCATACATTTTTGCACTTGCCGTGTTGGGGGACAGGGTTGTTCTTGGAGCCCTCTTATCTTATGAGCTAGTTAATTGTCCAGTATCTACAAGGTTTCTACAGAAAATAACTGTAGAATTTCCCATCAGTGTGAGCAAGGGTCCTGTCCCAAAACATCGTGTGTCCATTCCCACCACAGATGCTGCTGAGTTCCTCCAGCACTTTGTACTTTGCTTGGGGATTTCCCAAATGACTTAAACGCCAGCAGAGCAGTTTCAACTTTGATTTACTAATTATTAAAATCAGGTTAGCGATAATATCAAGAAAAAGCAGATGCCACCAATTTTTCTCCACCAACAGAAAGAGCCTCTGCTCCAAGATCATCTTATTTTTCAGCAATTCAGCACACTTTATCAACAGAGTTTTAAAATGACACTGAGAGAAACCATACTTCATATATTAGTGTTAGTAGAGGTAGTGAAAAGCTTTTGTAGTGTGCTAACCAGTCGGTGGAAAGACAATATATGATGACAATCAAGCCATTCACAGTGTACACATATATATGATAAAGAGATTCATGCTTAGTGCATGGTGAAGCCAGTAAAGTCCGATCAAGAGTAGTCCGAAGGTCTTCAATGTGGAAGACAGTAGTTCAGGACAGTAGTTCTAGTTGTGGTAGAATGGTTCAGTTGCCTGATAACAGCTGGGAAGAAACTGTCCCTGAACCTGGAGGTGTGCGTTTTCACACTTCTACACACTTTGCCCTATGGGAGAAGGGAGAAGAGAGAATGGCCAGGGTGCAACTTGTCCTTGATTATGCTGCGGGCCTTGCCGAGGCAGCGTGAGATATAAAGGGAATCAATAGAAGGGAGGTTGGTTGGCCTGGGCTGCGTTCACAATTCTCTGCCATTTCTTGCCAAGATGGTGTACAACTTAGAAGGCAATTTGAAGATGGTGGTGCCACATGCACCTGCTGCCCTTGCTCTTCTTAGAAGCCTTGGAAAGTGCTATCGGAGTAAGTGGTGTGCATTTTATAAATGTTACAAACTGCAGCCACTGAGGCAGAGGGAATGAACATTTAGTATGGTCAATGGGATAGCGATCAAACGAACAGCTCTGGCGTAGATGGTGTGGAGCCCATTGAAAGTTGTTGGTGTTGTAGTCATACAGGCAAGCACAGAGTACTCCACACACTCCTGACTTGACCCTTGAAGATCCCTAGTCTTTCTAGCATCTTCAGAGGATTCCCAGTCTCTGACCTACCCTTGTATCCACAGTATTTTAGTAACTGATCCAGTTGAGTATCATCAACATTAATGCCATTGAATGCCAAATGACAACCGGTTAGACTTTCCCTTGGAGATGGTGTAGGAAGGAACTGCAGGTATTGGTTTAAACCGAAGATAGACACAAAATGCTAGAATAACTCAGCAGGACAGGCAGCATCTCTGGATAGTCCGAGGGTCTCCAATGAGGTAGGTAGTAATTCAGAACTGCTCTGTGGTTGCGGTGCGATGGTTCAGTTCCCTGATAACAGCTGGGAGGAAACTGTCCCTGAATCTGGAGGTGTGCGCTTTCACACTTCTATACCTTTTGCCCGATGGGAGAGGGGAGAAGAGGGAGTGGCCGGGATGCGACTCGCCCTTGATTATGCTGGTGGCCTTGCCTAGGCAGCGTGAGGTAGAAATGGGACAACAGACATTTTGTGTGATGGCCTGGGCTGCATCCACAATTCTCTGCAATTTCTTGCGGTCTTGGATGGAGCTACCTTTGGCTACTTCAAAAACAATTCTAACCGGATCTACAATTGACCACATGCCAGATATATAATGCCAGATATATTCTGAGAATTGTGCTAAACTTGCTGATCAAATTGAAGGTGCAGAGCATCATAGGGGAAATATGAACGACAAAGAAATGCGGTCAGAGTTCCCATTCCTGTTCTGTGTCCAACACCCCTTGTACTTAATTTGGGAGCATCCTACCAATGGAGTACTGAACATTTAATGGCATGCTGGAGAACACTGCTAGTGTGGCAGTTGAGTGGTAATGTTACAGGATGAGCAGCAGAATTTTGGACCAATGTGCTAGGAACTCTGGTGTAAACAAGGATGCAAAGGGATTTTAATTCAAAGGCACTTAAATTCAAATAATCAAGTTCTTAAACAAATGGAATGTGACGAAAAGCCAGTGTGGTTAAAAATGAAACCAGCAGTGTCATTAAACACCAGCTAGTTCACTAATGTTCTCTGGGAAAAAAACATAAAAACATAGGAAATAGGTGCAGGGGTTGGCCATTCGGCCCTTCGAGCCAGCACCGCCATTCAATATGATCATGGATGATCATCCAAAATCAGTACCCCGTTCCTGCCTTCTCCCCTTATCCATTGATTCCTTTAGCCTAAAGAGCTAAATCTAACTCTCCCTTGAAAGCATCCAGTGAATTGGCCTCCACTGCCTTCTGTGGCAGTGGAAGCCAATTCTTTCCTCCTCAGTCCCAATTCTTTAACTCAGTCCTAATTCTTAACCCCTTATTCTTAAACTGTGACCACTGGTTCTGGACTCCCCCAACATCGGGAATATTTTTCCTGCATCTAGCCTGTCCAAATCCTTTAAGAATTTTATGTTTCTATAAGATCACCTCTCATCCTGCTAAATTACAGTGAATACAAGCCCAGTCGACCCATTCTTTCATTATATGTGAGTCCCGCCATCCCGGGAATTAACCTGGTGAACCTACGCTGCACTACCTCAATAGCAAGAATGTCCTTCCTCAAATTAGGAGACCAAAATTGCACACAATATTCCAGGTGCAGTCTCACCAGGGCACTGTACAACTGCAGTGGGACCTCCTTGCTCCTAAACTCAAATCCTCTCGCAATGAAGGCCAACATGCCATTAGCTTTCTTCACTGCCTGCTGTACCTGCATGCTTACTTTCAGTATATATGCCATTCTTATCTGTAAGTGATTGAAGGGTGTTATTCTGGCCAGAGTTCTGTGACCAGTGGTATTCTGTAGGATCAGTGCTGGGACCTCTGTTGCAGATAGTGAAGAAGAATGTGAAAAGATGCAGCAGGATATAGATCAGTTGCAGATATGGGCAGAGGAAGTATAATCCGAGCAAGTTTGAGAGGTCAAATTTAAGGGGAAAGTATAAAGTTAATGTCAAGCCCCTTAACAGCAAGCTCTGGTGGGGTACTAAGTATGAATCAGGAGGTAATGTTGCAGCTTTATTAATTTTTAGTTAGGCTGGTCAACTCCGAGCAGTTCGGGTCACGGCGTTCTAGGATCTGGAGGCACAAAGTACTTTGGTGCTGTTACTATCTACCTCAGACTATCTTTGATCGGACTTTACTGGCTTTACCTTACACCAAACGTTATTCCCTTATCATGTATCTGTACACTGTAAATGGCTCAATTGTAATCATGCATTGCCTTTCCGCTGACTGGATCGCACGCAACAAAAGCTTTTCACTGTACCTTTGTACATGTGACAATAAACTAAAACGAAACTGTTGATACTAGAATCTTGAGCAAGACACAAAGTGCTGCAGGAACTTAGGGGGTTAGGCAGTACCTGTGAAGAGAATTGACAGGTGACTTTTCAGGTCAGGCCTATTCTTCCAACTCTCGATCCAAAAAGTAATTGTCCATTCCCTCCATAGATGTTGCCTGACCCACTGGGTTCCTCCAACACTTTGCGTCTTACACAGGACTTCAAGGAGGGTGCAGAAGAGATTTACTGGGATGCTGCCTGTATGAGAGGGTATTTGCTATTAGGTTGAACAAGCGTGGATAGTTTCCTCTGCAGCAGAGACTGAGGGAAGACCTGATAGAAATACATTCAATTATGAGAGGTGAAGATAGTGTAGAGAATCACAATCTTTCTCTGAAATGTTAAATACTAGAGGGCATAAGGCCAGAGGGGGGACGTTTAAAGTGGATGTGTGGGGCAAGTTTTTGTTTTGTTTTACACAGAGAGGAAGGTGCCTGTGACATGCCGCCTGGAGTGGAAATAGATATAGTACTAGCATTTTAGAGGCTTTAAGGTAGGCATGTGAATATAGAAACATAGAAAATAGGTGCAGGACGAGGCCATTCGGCACTTCGAACCAGCACCGCCATTCAATATGATCATGCCTGATCCTCCAAAATCAGTACCCCGTTCTGGCTTTTTCCCCCCATATCCCTTGATTCCCTTATCCTGAAGAGCTAAATCTAACTCTCTCTTGAAAACTGATGCAGGGAATGGATCATGTGCAGACAGAATGAATGAATGAATGAAGAGAGCAGTTGAATTTGGCATTATGTGTAGGAAGGAACTGCAGATGCTGGTTTACACCGAAGATAGACGCAAAATGTTGGACTCACAGTCTGAAGAAGGGTCTCAACCCAAAACGTCACCCATTCCTTCTCTCCAGAGATGCTGCCTGTCCCGCTGAGTTACTCCAGCATTTTGTGTCTAATTTGGCATCATGTTTTGCACAGACTTCATGGGATGTATAGCCCATTTCTGTGCTTTACTGTTCTATGTTAAATTAGGAATGGCTCGAAAATGCTTTAAACATAGATTTACGTTAATCTAAACAAATGTACAAAGTTAACGCTGAGGAGGACTGACGTAAGCTTAAAGTAGAAGGAATTGGAGAGTGCTGCAAGGATATTGCTCTGGAACCCACAGCCTGCATACACACAATTCTACCTGCTTCTAGAGTATGACTGCTGCAGTATGGAGAAGTGAATCTTTTGGTCCTTTTTGTTAATCCACCTATCCTGTTTTACTGTAAATTATTATCCTAGCAGGCTTCTCACAATTATCATGTGATGGACGATGTCATCAAAAATTACCAATGATATTCTCACTTATACTAAAGTTAGCCTTCTGTTAAGACCATGGCGCGTTGGCCTAGGGGCATGATTCTCGGTTTTGGTCCGAGAGGTTCCAGGTTCAAATCCTGGACGAGCCCCTTTTGAATAGTGAAAGGCTTGGATAGAGTGGATGTGGAGAAGGTGTTTCCACTAGTGGGAGAGTCTAGGACCAGAGGCCATAGCCTCAGAATTAAAAGATTTTGCTTTAGGAAGGAGACGAGGAGGAATTTCTTTAGTCAGAGGGTGGTGAATCTGTGGAATTCATTGCCACAGAAGGCCGTGGAGGCCGTCAATGGATATTTTTACGGCAGGGACAGATAGATTCATGATTAGTTTGGGTGTCAGCGGTTATGGAGAGAAGGCAGGAGAATGGGGTTGAGATGGGAAGATAGATCAGCCATAATTGAATGTTGGAGTAGACTTGATGGGCCAAATGGACTAATTCTGCTCCTATCACTTATGAACCAGTTAGATTCAGAGTTCCGGTTTAGCTCAACCCTCTATGGCTTAAAGAGCTCAATTGAATACGATAGGTGGGTGCGATTGTCCTAAAATCAAGGCAACTTGCACACTGGGTGGTCTCAAAGACTCAAGCAAAACTGAAGTTAATGTGGATCAAGAAAGTCCCCAACAGGTACAATCATATCTGCAGCAAAGACCTTCATTTTGGAGGGCAAAGACATTGCTGCAAAAATTCTTGAGGGCTGTATTTTGACCTATACATCTTCCTTCCATTGTAAGGCTGAAATGAGTTGTTCATTGACGATTATAACATCTTCACTGGTGTACATGAACTCAGAAAATGTTGGAAATGTGCAGAGGGTGAGGGAGGCTGAATGGAGAGAGAAGGAGGGTGAATGGAGAGAGAAGGAGGGTTGATGCTTCAGGTCATTGAGTCTTCATGTGATGAACTCACTACATTCTGAACATGTTTGAACTGACACACAATGCTGCCTAACTTGCTGACCATTTCCAGCATTTTCCAATTAGGTTTCCATCATCTATCATTTTTTATCTTTCGATCAGTGATATTAAATGTAATTATTATCACTGTCCCCAGTTATCAGCCTACCAGATGTCAAGAATGATCACCACTGCCAATAAATCTAACCTTAAAATATGCAGGAAGGAACTGCAAATGCAAATTTACACCGAAGATAGACACAAAATGCTGGAATAACTCAGCGGGACAGGCAGCATCGCTGGATAGAAGGAATGGGTGACGTTTTGGGTTGAGACCCTTCTTCAGACTGAGATTCGGGGAGAGGGAGGCACAGAGATATGGAAGGGTAAGATGTGAAAATGAGATATCAAAGGGGATGGGGGTCAAATAAAATGGAGAATAGATCATTGTTAGCGAGGGGAAGGTGACAACGAGCCATATAAATATAAAATGTAATCAGGACAGTCAGACTGGTTAGAGAACTAGGATGGGTGAAGGATGGAGAGAAAGGGAAAGCAAGGGCTATTTGAAGTTGGAGAAGTCAATGTTCATACCGCTGAGGTATTAAGCTACCCAAGTGAAATATGAGGTGCTGTTCCTCCAATTTGCATTTGTCCTCACTCTGACAGTGGTTGAGGCCCAGGACAGAAAGGTCAGTGTGGGAATGGGAGGGGGAGTTAAGTGTTTAAATAATACAGTGGCTTTTGAAACATATATCAAGGGCTTTATGTTCTGCAGTAAGTGATTCGCTCTTAATTCCTCAAAATCATTCATAAAGCATTAATTAGTCTTATTCAGCTTGGAAGAGACACAACTGTACTCAATACACCTGACAACATCAAAGGCTGGGACATCAATTTGCTTGATCAGCATCTCATTCACTAGCAGAAACATTCAATATTAATGTCCTGGAGGGAACTGCAGATGCTGGTTTACACCGAAGATAGACACAAAATGCTGGAGTACCTCAGCGGGACAGGCAGCATCTCTGGATAGAAGGAAAGGGTGACATTTCGGGTCTCAGACTGTGTTGAAGAAGTCTGAAGTTCCTCAGTCAGAAGACTGAAGAAGGGTCTCGACCCGAAACGTCACCTATTCCTTCTCTCAACAGATGCTGTCTGACCCGCTGAGTTACTCCAGCAATTTGTGGCTATCTTCGGTGTAAAGCAGCATCTTCAGTTCCTTCCTACACATCATAAGTTGCAAAGTTTTATTTAACTTTTGTCCTGGACGACCCAAAATGTAAATGCAACGTCAAATAGATATTGTTCTCCACGAAGAAAGCAAAAGTTAAAGCGTTGATTATTCACAAGGGATAAAAATTCAACATACTATAGTGGCAACAGCAAGTTTCTATTTTCTCAACACGGTTTGTACTAACAGAGCACATTCTATTTGTTTTCGGAAACAAAGCAAGAAATTCTCTACAAATGATGGGTGAATGACACCAAGGAACATTTGATAGTGAACAGATTTTCAATGAAGATTGCACAATAAGATTGGTGAAACAGAAGCAGGAACATTCATGAAATGAAGGATGTAGCCCTCTATGTCAATTACCTAACTGTTGTATACCCCAATTAATTCCCAAGCTGAAACACTCCAGCAACACCTGTTCTAATGAACACCCACGGCATTGCAGCCGCTGAGGTCTTTCATTGGTCTGTGTACAGTGCACAAACTCAGCGTCACTGAGCACATTTGCTAAATGTCTCCAATGGTAGGAGTGGTCACACTGCAGCACTTGCGATCAAGAAAACAGCTCCTTCCAATGCAGCGTTTTTTTTTCTTTGCAGCAGCTGCTGGTACTTAGAGAACATGCTCCGAGCCGGGCACGGTTTCATTAACGTTATGATAAAGGCTCCACCAGCCTGCTGCAAATACAGGAGCAAACCATTCAGATCCCGACACAGAACACATACTCCTGGCTTTTCATCAGATACCAATCAATAAGCTGACGGTCTACGACCAGCTCCATACAAGATGGTATGTGCAGTGCAGCCTTGCCACTGTGTGAGCTTGCGTGCCTTTACAATCACTGCACCCTTCAGCGCTTCGCAGTTGCAATACAGGGATTGTCACTGGTTTGTGTCTTTTTAAACCTGAATGACTGGGACCTCCCACAGAGGTTAACAAAAAGAGCAAGGAATGCCCTGCAGTCCCATCAGCATGAAATATCTTAACATTTGTTCAGGATAATAATGCTAAACAACATACTGTGAGCAAATTGGGGAGGCTCGGGAACAGCAGGGGCTCATGTAATGTTTCTGCAGCTTCCGGAAGCATTTGTGATGGCAAAGCATTTAACAGACATCATAGTGGTTTCCAGTGAAGCAAATAGCTGAGGTGTATATATATATTCATCCTAAGTTCGGCTGCAATACTTGCACTTCCTTTGAGAAGGAGCCGGGTGATGCCGCCAGACTTGACCCAGCGGCTTATTTTATATATATATATATTGTGTGGGGAAGGGGGTCGGATTTCCCACATCAGTCAAGCATGTTTTCTGGCCGGTTGCCCACGCCAACGCCGACCAGCCATGATGGCTGTGGCCCAAGCAAGCACAGGCGATAAAATTAGTAGATCTAAGACACACACGAGGAAAGGAAGCCAGAGAAAAGGCAGCATATCTGCAAACAGGGGCCAGGGGAAAAGACAGACAGATACCAAGTAAAATACAGGCAAAGGATTCAAGAAATAAAGCACTCAGGAAAATGAAGGGAGAACGTCTTCCCGGCTCCCATCACGCACACGGGGAGAACTAGAGATTGTTTGCATTCAAGAAAGAGAGTGGGGAAGGGTGGAATTAAATAAAGTAAACATAATACAGTAAAGCTATTGCATCAAGCTGCAACAAAGCATTTGTCATTTTCACAGTGCTGACTCCAAAATCAATGAACAGTTTATTCTTAGGGGGCAATCCATCTGAATTCGACATCTTTACATCAAACATGCTCTTTGCCAAAGAATCTGCAATGATGTGAATTTGTTCCTTTAGCTTCCTTAAGCCCAGTTTATTTCCAGTGATCAAAGGTGATTATTATATCACAAAATCTTAATTTATTCAAAGCCGAGCAGTAAAAAGTGACTGTAGTACTAATGACGTCACTTCAAACTGCTTATTGTATTTTGAGAGGTGCATTTTCTCTCTCAATGTCCATGGAGCTCGGTTGATTAATACTTGTTACGTACAGAAGTCAAGAGACTTCCACGCAAATCATGGGCTGATCTTCCAGCTCTTTGCAAGTGTGTTGGGGCATTGATTCCAAAAATGACACCCGAGCCCTAACGATGCCCCGATGAACAGGGTGAAATAACTGAACTGTTGTTAAAACTACTATGTTCATTGACTAAAATAAAATTACAACAGATCTAACCAATATTTACATCCAAAGAAGTTCCCTCTATCCTACATCACGTAAATCCTTCAGCAGGCTTTTCATCTTTGCTTTTCATCCCTTCCCCTGGAAAGTATCAGAGCTGTTTTTGCCTCAACCACGCCACATTTTACCAACTGCAAAGAAACACAAGTCGTTTAAGAAGGAACTGCAGATGCTGGAAAATTGAAGGTAGACAAAAAAGCTGGAGAAACTCAGTGGGTGCAGCAGCATCTATGGAGCGAAGGAAATAGGCAACGTTTCGGGCCAAAACCCTTCTTCAGACTGACGGGGGGTGGGGGGGGGGGGGGGCGGGAAGAAGAAAGGAAAAAGGAGGAGGAGGAGCCCGAGGGCTGAGGGAGAGGTAGGAAGGGGAGGAGACAGCAAGGGCTAACAGAATTGGGAGAATTCAATGTTCATGCCACCATGATGCAGACTCCCCAAGCGGAATATGAGGTGCTGTTCCTCCAATTTCCGGTGGTGCTCACTCTGGCCATGGAGGAGGCCCAGGACAGAGAGGTCGGATACGGAATGGAAGGGGAAGTTGAAGTGCTGAGCCACCGGGAGGTCAGGTTGGTTAATGCGGACCGAGCGGAGGTGTTCGGCGAAACGATCGCCAAGCCTACGCTTGGTCTCACCGATGTAGATCAGCTGACATCAAGAGCAGCGGATGCAATAGATGAGGTTGGAGGAAATGCAGGTGAACCTCTGTCGCACCTGGAACGACTGCTTGGGTCCTTGAATGGAGTCGAGGGGGGAGGTAAAGCGACAAGTATAGCATCTCTTGCGGTTGCAAGGGAAAGTGCCAGGGGAGGGGGTGGTACGGGAGGGAAGGGAATAATTGACAAGGGAATTACGGAGGGAGCGGTCTTTGCAGAAGGCAGACAGGGGGGGAGATGGGAAGATGTGGCGAGTGGTGGGGTCACGTTGGAGGTGGCGAAACTGACAGACTTGTTTGAAGGAGAGGCAGCTGAGCAAATAAAAAAGAAAGGTAGACAAAAACGTTTCGGGCCAAAACCCTTGGTTTCGGCCCGAAAAGTTGCCTATTTCCTTCGCTCCATAGATGCTGCTGCACCCGCTGAGTTTCTCCAGCATTTTTGTCTACCAAAAAATAAAACGTTAGGTGTGACAAGAAAAAATCAGCAATTCTAAAAAGGAGTCATTCTGAAACATAAAATTCCATAATGCAGATACCCACATTGTTGCCACCTCCCCCCTTTTCATAATGTCTAGCAGTTTATATTTCTAACTTTGCTATAAAATATGTTCCAATATGAAATGAAAGGGATTAAATGAAGTGCTTGGTCAGATGGGAAGAAATCAAATCAATCTGCTTTAAGGTGGGCATTCTGGTTAGTTTTTCAATTTTAAAGAACAATGCTTTAAATTCCTCCATTGTGCACAACAGCCATTGTCCCTGGCACGTAGCCTGCGCATACATGCGAGTGTGAAAGCACACACTTCCAAATCAATCTGTAGCCATAGGTTCAAAGCATCATGATCAAGCTGCCCAAATGCCTTTTAAGATCGTCTTATCCTTCGGTTTAACACCCCCTTTCTGAAGCCAAAATCCAATTACAAGCAGAGTCCCCCTGCGGAAACTACTTGGCAAAGGTTTTCTTGCACCATTCAAAACGAACAATGTAAATTACATTGAAGTGTGTTATTATATATCACTCGAGGGTGCCATCATGGAAGAAATTATCAGCAGCAATTCTTCTCCAGGCTCTCCCAGAGAAAAAAAATAAACTTGCCAAATATTTCTTGCACACCATTTGCCAGCTTACCATTCGCCTTTTAGACAGTTATTAAAGCTCAAATTGGGAGCATACCAATTTTGGAGTCATAGATTTTGTGTTCAAGTTGAATTCCAGGGCTCGGGTACATAAATTAGATGAATCTTTCGCACAGGGTGGTCTCATTTGAATGACAGCCACCCTCCCAATTTAAGTGGACATTAAAGATCCCATAGATCTATTTGTAGAACAGGGACACATCCTGATAACCCAGGCACATTATTAGTACCCACACAGCATGGCTGCTACATTCATTTCATTTTGAAGTAAATCTTACAATTTTTGGAATGAATGAGATATTATCAAAGGTCTCCAGAGAAACCACAGTTACTGATGTTTAACACAATTCTTGCTAGTTTCTCATTGGAGTAGCTTGGTTGCAGGCACAGGTACAGTTACATTACAATAATTACCTTAAAAATCTTAAGACTAGTTATTGTATAAAGCCTGTAACAGCATCAGGTAATTGTAAAATTAGACCTAACGGTTACAGAAAGTACGCAAGGACACAATCCCACAAAGCAGAACCAATTGCATTTATTTAGTGGGTGGACATGGTTAGTTTTATTCTTGCAACAGGCACCGACACAATAGTAGACAATTAAATGAGGTAATGGCAGCAGGGATCCTCTGAAAATAACCCAAGGCACATTGTGGTCAATCTTTAAAATTGATGCAATTTAGCACTAAATGTAGCCTGGCACACACATCGCCTCTTTAATCACTACTGTTTGTTACGCATCGTTTTTTAAAGCTCATGCAAAGCTTCTATAATGCATTCCATTAAGTTCAGCATGAACATGCATATCTCTCTGCCATTTTACAACAGTGCTTTCTTTTTGAAAACTGAGATTGCAAATAAGATGTGATGTTAAGTGTTAATAGATGTACACACGTACCAGTTGAGGAACCAGAAGATAAGGCAAACATATACAAACAAGGACAATGGTTCCAGTCACTTTCCTCTTCGACAGATACCAGCGAGTAACATTTGATGAGATTTAATAGAAGGGCTCTTTCAGCGATAATAAAAGTGCTCACAGAGATACACAATAGGGAAACTATCTCTTCAGCTCACTATGTCCATGCTGAATCTTAAAGTCTTAAATTGGCAGAAGCCCTTCATCTCTTTGGATGAAAGCCACCCACCCAATTTGAGTTGACATTAAAGATGCTTTTGCTCTATTTGAAGAACAGGACATTAAAAGTCACAGATGGATCTAGGAGTATAAGTACAAAGTTCCCTGAAAGTGGCATTGCAGGTAAAACGGGATGAAGGTAGAAGTTGGCTTTCATCAGTCAGGGAATCGAGTACAGAAGTTGCAACGTTATTTTAAGTTGTGCAAGATGTTGCTGAGGCCCCACTTGGAGTATTGTGTTCAGTTTTGGTCATCCTGCTTTGGATAGATGCCATTAAGCAAGAAAAGAAAGTGCACAGAAGATGTACAAGGATGTTGTCTGGATGTTGCTTGGCCTGAGCTATTAGGAAAGGTTGGGCATGCTGGGGTTTTATTTCCTGGCGTGCAGGACGCTGAGGGGTGATTTTCCCAGGGTAGGAGAATCAACAACTAGAGGACATAGGTATAAGGTGAAAGGGAAAATATTTAATAAGAAATATTTTAATAGGGAATATTAAATATTAGGGAATATTTAATAGGCAACCTTTTCACACAGAGGCGGGTATATGGAACAAGCTACCAGAGGAAGTAGTTGAAGCAGGTACAATAACAACATTTAAAAGATATTTGGACATATGTGGATAGGAAACGTTTAGAGGGTTTAGAACATAGAATAGCACAGGAACAGGCCCTTCGGTCCACAATGTCTGTGCCAAACATGATACCAAACTAAACTAGTCTCTTCTGTGTGCATATGATACATATCCCTCCATTCCCAGCATATCCACATTTCCATCTAAAAACCTCTTAAGCACCATTATCATATCTGCCCCCACCACCACCACCCTGGGCATTCAGGGCACCCACCCTAAAAACAAAACTTGTTCTGCACATCTCCTTTAAACTTATCCCCTTTCACCTTAGTCTTTGACATTTTCACCTGAGAAAAAAGGTTCTGACTGTCTATACTATCTATGATTCTCATCATTTTATATACTTCTATCCTGTCTCCACTTAGCCTGTTGCTCCAGAGGAAACAATCCCAGACTACAACCTCTCCTTATAGTTAACCTAGGCAGAACAATACCAAACATCTTTTGCACCCTCTCCCAAAGCCTCCACGTCCTTCCGTGCTGCAGAACTATGACAGCTGGTTTTACTAATCCTTTCTTAACCTCTTTTTATTCTCTCCACATTTTCATCAACAACATCCACTGGTGCCACACTCACCTACACATGAGATGCAATTTACTGTGATCAGCCAAGGTGCCAACTCGTACATCTTAGGAGAAAGTGATCGACTTCAGGAAGCAAAGCGGTACACATACCCCAGTTTGCATTGATGTTGCCGAAGTAGATTATGGTCAAAAACTTCAAAGTCCTCGGAGTGAATATCACCAACAACTTCTCCTGGACCAACGATATTGAAGCAACGACCAAGACGGCACACCTCTACTTCCTTAGAAGGCTTAGGAAATTTGGCATGTCCCCTACAACTTCTACAGAAGCACCATAGAAAACATTTTATCAGAATGTATCACAGCTTGGTTTGGGAACAGCTCCATCCAGGACCGCAAGAAATTGTAGCGAATTGTGGACGCAGCCCAGGGCATCACAAACCAAACCTCCCTTCTATTGACTCCATTTATACCTCACGCTGCCTCGACAAGGCCAACAGCATAATCAAGGACAAGTCGCACCCTGGCTACTCCCTCTTCTCCCCTCTCCCATCAGGCAAAAGGTATAGAAGTGTGGAAAACGCACACCTCCAGATTCAGGGACAGTTTCTTCCCAGCTGTTATCAGGCAACTGAATCATCCTATCACAACCAGAGAGCAGTGCTGAACTACTATCTACCTCTTTGGTGACCCTTGACTGGACTTTGTTGGCTTTACTTTGCACTAAACGTTATTCCCTTATCATGTATCTATACACTGTAAATGGATTGATTGTAATCATGTATTGTCTTTCCGATGACTGGTTAGCATGTAAAAAAAAGCTTTTTACTGTACCTCGGTGCACGTGACAATAAACTAGACTGAAACTAGAAAATCTGGAAGAAACCCATGTCTTTATAGGGCAAAAGTGCAAATTCCGCACAGACAGCATCCAACTGAGGCAGACTGGCTACTAGTTGCACCACGGTGCGGCTGAGGGGTGACGCAGCTACTAGCTGCACCGCTGTGTTTGGATGCGAGAGTAACACCTCTACTTGCTGCACCACTGTCTGGAGCAGTGAAGCAGCATGTCTACGAGCTGCACCACTGTGTGTCTGGAGCAGTGAAGCAGCGTGTCTACTTGCTGCACCACTGTCTGGAGCAGTGAAGCAGCATGTCTACGAGCTGCACCACTGTGTGTCTGGAAGGGTGAGCGCCGTTGTGAAGAAGGGTCTCGACCCGAAACATCACCCATTCCTTCACTCCGGAGATACTGCCTGTCCCGCTGAGTTACTCTAGCTTTTTGTGTCTTTCTTCAGCTTCTCTATTGGCTGCACTATGTTCGGAGGCAGGATCAACATCTCCACTAGCTGTGTCACATATTCCTTTTCTCCAGAGATGCTATCTGAGTTACTCCAGCTTTTTTGTCTACCTCTACTAGCTGCACCATTTGTGTTTGGAGGCGTGAACAACATATCTACTGGATACCACAACTGCACCACTGTGCATCTGCTGCAATGAAACAGCATCTCCACTAGCTGCACCACTACTATCCACAAATCATTAAGAAGCTTGGTCTTAAATTCTTGGAGATTTGCAGGCTGTGATGCACGGTTAGTAATCTCTAATCGAGGGTGCACATTGATGACAGGTCTTGGGGCGTTTCATTCAAACCGAGCATGGGTAAGGGCCTGTCCCACTTGGGCCTGTCTCACGCAGATGGCGCGCTAAAATTTTGTATATCCCCAAATCCTGGGGCGCCGCGCGTCACTGCCTACGTCATCACGCACCATGCGCGCGTAATGCGCACCACGTGCGCGGCATTACACACGCGTCGTGACGCATAAATGATGTTGCGTAAATTACACGCAAATGACGCCCAAGTGGGACAGGCCCTGTAATTATCAGGTAACAAAGACCTTGGCTTTGATACAATTAAAGTCAAGAGTCAGAGATGAAGGATCCGCCAACAAACGTTGGAAAGTTGACCCAGGTTGGCGAAGAATATCCAATAGAGCAGCGGGTGGGGGGGAGACTAAAATGGTGGGCTGGGACATACACAAATAATTGCTTTATGAAGAAGAGAAGAAACGCCTCCAATAACAAATAAATAATGTTATTTGGCCTGGATTGGGGAGAACAGGTGTAAGTATTCACCTAGCAAACAAGTTTCCAACCAACCATGAATCCTGGTCAGTGAGCACCATCACTCCTGCAACTTACAGTTGACATATAGCCTCCTGAAAAAATTCTCATTGCCACGTCATTGTCCATTATGCCAAGGTTTTATTCCTTCCCCCTCTCCCTGTGAATGAGGCATGATTACAAAAAAAAGGAAAACAATTTATAACAAATCCAATTTGGTATCTGAGCTTTTCCACAAATTGCATTGAACCAGGAATGAAAATGGACCAGACTAAATCAATATTTCAAATGAATGTCAATCTGTATGATTTGAGTGAAGGACAAGCTGACATCTGCTATTAACTTTATAATAATTGCTTACTTAACTGAGACACATTGTTGAGGTAGAGAAACATTTGTCAATACTTTTTTTGGAAAGAAAGAATGCAGGATTGGACTTGGTCACTCGACTGAGTGTGTCACATGTTTTGGGTCCAAACCCCTGTACGAGGACTGAGAGCGGAGAAGGAAGATAGCTGGCATAAAGAGAAGAGAGGGAGGAAGTGGTGAGATAGGGGTCAGTGGACAATTGGTGGACCGAAGAGGTGCGAAAAGAAGACGGTCATATGGAGACAGGTAGTGTTGGGAGATGGAGGCAGTTGGTTGATGAGTGGAGGTCAACAAAAATATTCCTTTCCCCTCCATAAATCCTGCTCCCACCCATTGAGTTCCTTCAGCAGATTACTTGTCGCTCTAGATTCCAGCACCTGCAGTTTCTGAAACTCAGATTCCTATAATGACTATTGATACATCAATCATTCGGACCATCCAAAAGGGAACTGGGAAGAACATTCAAAATAAAAAAGTGACAGCTTCTAAAGGTTGCATGATGTGTTGGCCAACATTGCCTCTTTTCCGGGCTCCATGCTCATTCATAGATTTTATTTTCCTTATTAAGCTGGCATATTCTTAAAAATACCATCGGAATAAAGCTGTGGGTACTGAACTTTTATGTCCTTGTATCATTTGAGCTGGTCCATTGAAAGGCCAAGCATACAGCTCGGTGCCATTGACAAGGTTTTGAGCTTCATGAAAGAAATGGTAAAATGCCATTAACGTTCAATACTGACCACATTGATGTGCTGCCGCTTGAAGGGTCAATAATGATCCAGTATAAAAAATTATGGCCACCTATATTTAAAATAAACCTGGGGTTTCTAATAATCTGTGAAAGATATCCCAAAATAATCCCTAATTGAAAATAATGGACATTCGTGTCATTCCATTTGTTAATGTAATCATTGTGATCGCTGTTCGCCTACTCTGCTAAAGGCTTGGACAACAATTAGCACATTAGTTTCCCAATAACCTTTTTTTGGGGGCTTCGGGTATCTGATAAGAAAGTATTCACTGATAGATACAAAAAGCTGGAGTAACTCAGCAGGTCAGACAGCATCTCTGGAGAAAAGGAATAGGTGACGTTTCGGGTCGAGACGCCTGTCTGAAGAAGGGTCTCGACCCGAAACATCACCTATTCTTTTTTTCCCAGAGATGCTGTCTGATCTGCGGAGTTACTCCAGCTTTTTGTATCTACCTTCGGTTTAAACCAGCATCTGCAGTTCCTTCCTACACTTTTCGTTCACTGATGAATATGTTGTTACAGGTGTTGGAATAGTCAACAACAAGGGAACAGAACAGTAGGT
Source organism: Malacoraja senta (assembly GCA_038087875.1). Lineage (NCBI taxonomy): Eukaryota > Metazoa > Chordata > Chondrichthyes > Rajiformes > Rajidae > Malacoraja > Malacoraja senta. Next base: position 54,123,342 of record CM075983.1, on the reverse strand, counting down.
AGACAAAAGTGCTGGAGAAACTCAGCGGGGGCGGCAGCATCTATGGAGCGAAGGAAATAGGCAACGTTTCGGGCCGAAACCCTTCTTCAGACAGAAACGTCGCCTCTTTCCTTCGCTCCATACCCGCTGTGTTTCTCCAGCAATTTTGTCTACCTTCGATTTTTCCAGCATATGCAGTTCCTTCTTAAACAGAACAGTAGTAAGGCTTGAAAGAAATGTATAAAGTTTTGTCTTTCTCCTTCCACACAAGCAAGTCCCTATCACTCCCCGTCGAGAGAATGAGAGAATTTGCAAAAGCAATTCCATGGCTAACAGCTAACAACAGCCAACTTTGACCCCCGCACTGTCATCTGAACTGTAATTGTGACAATTATGAATGATGCATTGTTCAGAGGTTAAGATGATTTTCTTTTGATTCCACCAGTGGGATGCAATACCCAGGAACAACCGAGTCAGGAGAAACAACATCAAGGTCTCAAGGCCTTCAAATGCCAGCAAAATTCTAATCTTTCAAATAGTGGGAGATCTTTTACAACTGCTGTATGAGAATACCCAGATCTGCTGAAATTGCCTGCTTTGTGTTGCACTTCTCTTTCCAGCACTTGCCAAGGCCACCTGACGAGAAAATAAACAACAATGCGCATAGATTGACAAAAATGTACTCAAGATTTTGTATTTAAGTTGCTCCCTCCCCCTCCACCACCCTGATTCACTGCCTGAACTGCAAGCACAACTCCTCTCCCTGGAGCAGTGATGTGATCACAAGGAACACAGAAGGAAGAAGGATGTGGCCAAGGTCCCTCGCTACTATGGTCAACTGGTCACATTTGCTATCAAGCACTGAGGTGAGCCGTCACGGTACAGTCCACTCCACACCAGTAAAATCCTCCTGACCAACATCAGGGGACGTGCCCCAATTGTGGGAGAGGTGTCTCAAAGAGCATCCAAGCAACAGAGTCATGGAATTGTGTCCTTCAACTAACATTCTAGCTGCTATTCGTGAGACTGAATGTCTAGTGGCAGCGCAGGCTCACCAGAAGTGACAATGCAGAGGTAACTCAAGAAGCAACTCTGCAGTCTTCAACATTTGACGACAGACCCAATGAAGTCTCACAACATCGGTAAAGAAACTGAATGTTTAATGCAATCTGCTGTTCCCCCTCATTTGTGAAAAACAGGCCGCTTCATTGTCTTCCACTGATAATTGTGCTATGGCAGATATACCATCTGAGCTGCCCAACCAGGTTTATGTTAAGTGAAGAAATCTGCTCCTGCATCTGTGACAGCATTGGTAGATATGATCATACTATCCATCTTTCCCTTTATGTTTTGCGTCACCTCCCGATGCTCAGGGAGATAGATTCAGAACAGATGGGGCGGCATGGTGGCACAGCGGTAGCGTTGCTGCCTTACAGCGCACATTGCACCAGAGACCCGGTGGGTGTCACGGAAATAACAACAAATAATGGCAGAAATACTCAGCAGGTCAGGTCGCCACAGTGGGAAGAAAAACAGAGTAGGTGTTCAGGTTGGAGACCCTTCATCAGAACCGGGTCTACAGAAAGCGCACCAGGCTACTTAACTCTGTAACCCCACACACAAAAACAGGGGTGGCACCGTGGCGTAGTGGTAGAGCTGCTGCCTTACAGCACCAGAAACCCGGGTTCGATACTGACTATCTGTGCTGTCTGTACGGAGTTTGTACGTTCTCCCTGTGACCTGCGTGGGTTTTCTCCAAGATCTTCAGTTTCTTCCCACAATCCAAAGATGTACAGGTTTGAAGGTTGATTGGCTTGGTTATAAATGTAAAATAGTCCCTAGTATGTGTAGGGTAGTGTTAGTGTGCGGGGCTCGCTGTTCGGTGCAAACATGGAGGAACAAAGGGCCTGTTTCTGCGCTGTATCTCTAATCTAAACTAAAACAACATTTTTTCAGGAGCTGGAAAGATTTTGCGAGCCCATGCAACTAACTACCATGGAGAAGCCACAGCTGAGGTAAAAGAAAGACATGACAAAAGCATTGGTGTGGAATGCCTTGTCATCATCAGATGCCATGGAGCCTGGGAAATTAGTGCTGAGATAAAGTAGAGCTGGATGAGAGATGGTCAAGACAGCTACTGCGACTGTGCGCTTGTGAAGGACACGAAGTGCCTTTACGAAGTTTTCATGGGCATCATCAACCTCGTACTGCTAAAATTCAAGTTCCCCACCTTCTTTAAGTGGACCTTCACAATACTGGCAAGGTGCCTCATTGCCGACCAACTAGTGGCACTCATGTCCATTGTGAAGCAATGCTTCAAAATGTTGGTTATGACACAAATCAAACCGAGCCTCAGTAATGACCTGCATTCACTTCCGTTCGCCAACCTCCACAACCAATCAACAGCAGATGCGATCTCACTTGCATTGGATCACTTGAACAACAGGAGCACATACGTCAGGCTGTTGTTCATTGTCTCCAGCCTGCCGTTCAATACCATCATTCCTTCCAAACTGATCATCAAACTCAGGGAACTCAATCTCTGCTCCTCCCTATGCAACTGGATCCTCGACTTTATGATTAATATGTGTTATTTTTGCATCTACTGTAATGTATCTGCAAAACACCAGCAAGAATGTCATTCGTGTGGTTCGTGAATGGTGCCCATGACACATAAATGCTCTTGGCTTGATTCTTGACAATGTTGGAAGCAGATAACTAGCGTTTCCACTGTCTGCATGGCCAGTTCTTTGAAACCCCAGGATCAAGTGTTGATAATTAATCTCCTCACGGTTCCATTAATTTTACAGATATTAAATTTTCACTAACACTAGTTTCTTCAAGCTCTTCATTCACCGTCAACAGTTTGTTCCTCAGCATTTCTTGGTAGTTTGTGCCTTCTCTAAAATATTTGTTTAATTTCACTGCCATCCCCTTCGCCCCCAGTACAACTTCTGCTCTCTCAGTCTGTAAAAGACGCACTTTAACTTTGGAGAATCTTTTTCATTTTGCACATCTTCGGACAATTTTGTGGCTTACTGGACTCTCTCAAATGTTACTTTTCCCTTTCCCTTATCTATGCCTTGGTCTTCCTCAGCTGAATATTTCCATTCCTCAGGCTTATTGCTTTTTGGCACGTACAAGCCTTTTCCTTTGATCTAATACTATCTTTAACTTATCTCGATAGCCTTAACTGGATGACTTTCCCTATTATTTTTAATCATGTCTTTTAATTTTGTTACAAGACATAGCTCGTGCCTTCACGGTTTTCTTTATTCCAATTTAAAACCTGAGTTTCAGTTTGAACTAAATCACTTTCAGTTTTTATTTAAAATTCAATCCTATAATGAGCACTACCAGATTATCAATTAAAGTTTTTTGTTAGACCATACTTGATCTAAAAGTGCCTGTTCTTTCACTGGTTTCTTTATTTACTATTCAAAAAAAGTCCATATAGGACAAACCATGTTTTTGCGGGCGGCACGGTGGCACAGAGGTAGAGTTTTCACTTTCAGCGGCAGAGACCCAGGTTCGATCCTGACTACGGGTGCTGTCTGAACGGAGTTTGTACGCTCTCCCCGTCACCGCGTGGATCTCCGAGATCTTCGGTTTCCTCCCACACTCCAAAGTCGTACAGGTTTGTAAGTTAATTGATTTGGTATAAGTGTAAATTGTCCCTAGTGTGTGTAAGTTAGTGTTAATGTGCGGGGATCGGTCGACGCGGACTCGGAGGGCCGAATGGCCTGTTTCTGCACTGTATCTCTAAACTAAACTATATACAATCATACAAACCAATGTATACAATGCCCTCCATCATCACTGCTGTTTGGGAGCTGCTCTGCCCAAAACAGTAAGAAATTGCAGAGTTGTAGATAGAGCCCAGTCCATCACACAGAGCAGACTCCCACCATTGACTCCATCTATACATCACGCAGCCTCGGAAAAGCCGCCATCATAATCAAAGACTTGTCCAAACCCAGGTATTCCTTCTTCTCCCCACTCTCATGGGGCAGAAGATACAGTAGCATGAAAGCACTCTCCACCAGACTCAGAAACAGCTCCATCCACTGTTATCAGTCTTTTGAATGATCATTCCATGCATGGTAGTGAGGAAATATTATATAATAGAACCGCTCGGATAGTGACTTTTATATAAGCTAGGTAATTTGCCAGAGAATAGCTTAAGGTTTTCAGAAACACATGTCTCCTAAAGAAATAAAATACAAAGAAACACATACAGGGAACAGATGAATCAAAACATAAAAACGCTAATCTGAACCTGCATAGCTTTGTTTATTGCTTTGAGGCAATTATAATGCTGTAGGAAATTGTATTTGATATAATTTTGTGTTGAAGAATGGTTTGCTGAATGGGGCCTCTTCTCAGGCCAGAGGTCATTTGCTCTTTCTCTATGGCACATTCCTGAGCTCTGAGTGTAGCATATAGATGGAGGGTTATGGCTGTTTATGCTGAATTCGAGACAGACTTTAAGGCTGAAGTATAATAGACTCTGTAGTTAGCTCTGGCTATGTTAAATTATAATGAGATTGAGATAAGGGATAGGATGTGTGTAAAGGGGAGTAGTTGCTTGGAAAGGAAAATCAGATTGATGGATTTGTGACCTTCCTATGTTTCGAAGAAGCGGCTGTACTTTTGAGGTAATGGTCTGAAGTTGTAAATTTACCATTTGTTCTGTAATATTTGTAAAAGGCCTTGCAGATAAGATTGAAATTCCATCTCCCAGAGATAGCAGGAAAAGGGGAGGCTGCAAGTTAGAATGAAGCTGTATCCTGGCACAAAACACTTATCATCAATTAAGTTGACAGATTTACAACCCATGTATGCTTGGAGTTGGGAGGTGTGTGTAGGTTTGAAATTTAACTTAGAAGCTGTGTAATTCGGCGAACTCATATAATTAATGTTTTTAATACATAGGTAATAGTATTTTAAACTGTGTAAAATTGTAGTGAAACCATTTATGAAATGTATTGTGTCTAAGTAGGATTGTAAACATTAGACATTGTTTAGATTTATAAAAATATATTTCTTCTTGGTATGGAAAATGTGTTTTGTTTGTATGACTTGTGTGATCATTGTATTATATGTGTCTTATAATTGAGAGAATAATTATTTGTTGAAATAAAATAATTCTAAACAAAGTTAAACCACAGGCAAACAAAGATTGTAAAATGAGGCCAGAGAAGGGGGGGGGGGGTCATGTGACTGCTGTTGTAAATCACCAGAAGGACTCAGATGATTGGTTACTAGTTTCTCATACCCTCTGTATCAGAAATGTCCAATACCTATATAATGCCTTGAGTTTGTATCAAAGTTACTAATTCCTTGGACCAGCCCCAGAGCTTTTAGCTCTGTGTTGGAAAGTTCAAATACTTGTTTCAGCACTGAATAAAGAATAGATTTCGACAGCAACAAGTGTTTGAATCAAGTTTTCTTGAATTTAGAATGACTCAGTTTAACAATAGGCTGGTCTGGAAGCTTATATCCCATGGGATCCGAGGAGAGCTAACTGACTGGATAGAAAATTGGCTTCATGGAAGGAAGTAGAGGGTGACGGTGGAAGGTTTTATTTCAGATTGGAGGCCTGTGACTAGTGGTGTGCCTCAGTGTTTGGTGCTGGGCCCATTGCTGTTTGCCATCTAACTTAGCAGATGACACTAAAGTGGGCGGTATAGTAGATAGCAAACATGGTTGTCAAAAATTGCAGCAGGATCTTGAACAGTTGGGCAGGTGGGCTGAATAATGGTTAATGGTGTTTCATACAGAGAAGTGTGAGGTGTTGCATTTTGGGAAGTCTAACATGGGCAGGACCTACAAAGTGAATGTACAGCGTGAAGAAGGGTTTCGACCCAAAACGTCACCCATTCCTTCTCTTCAGAGATGCTGCCTGTCCCACTGAGTTACTCCAGCGTTTTGTGTCGACCTTCGATTTAAACCAGCACCTGCAATTCTTACCTGCACCTTCAAAGTGAACGGCAGGGTTCAGGGGAGTATTGTAGAGCAGAAGGATCTAGGCGTGCAAGCACATATTTCCTTGCAAGTGATATCACAGGTAGGGTGTTCAAGAAGGCTTTTGGCACATTGGCCTTCATCAATCAGAGTACTGAGTATAGAAATTGGGAGGTTATGTTACAGTTGTGCAAGACATTGGTGATGCCACATTTGGAGTACTGTGTTCAGTTTTGGTCACTCTGCCATAGGAAATATGTTGTTAAGCTGCAAAGGGTGCAGAGAAGATTTATGAGGATGTTAGCAGGATTTAAGGGCCAGAGGTATAGGGAGAGGTTGAGCAGGCTAGGACTTAATTCCTTGGAGTGCAGGAGGATGAGCGGTGATATTATAGAGATGTACAAGATCATGAGGGGAATGCATACGGTATATGCACAGTCTTTCACCCAAAGTAGGGGAATCAAGAACCAGAGGTCATGGGTTTAAGATGAGGGGGGAAAGATTTAATATGGCAACAATACGGGTGGTAGGTCTATGGAACAGGCTGCCGGAGGAGGTAGTTGAAGCAGATACTATCACAACATTTAAAAAACATTTGAACTGGTACATGGATAGGATAGGTTTAGAGGGATATTGGCCATAGGCAGGCAGGTTGGACTTTTGTCAACAGGCATCTTGGTCGGCGTGGGCAAGTTGGGCCGAAGAGCCTGTTACAACACCACATGACTCAATGACTCAAAGCTGGGGAATCATCTGATTTTACCCACTGTGGACATTGGACTTTGTCTATGGAACTGATGCGCTAAAATGGTGAAGACTATATTCTGCACTCTATATCTTCCCCTTTGTTGAGTCTGCATTGACTTGAATGTGTGGTAGTATCTGAGCCTATTGGATAGCTTGCAAAACAAAGTTTTCACTGTGCCTCAGTACATATTGTTCCTAATGTACATATTTTTGTTCCTAATGTTTCTAAGCTTCAAACTTATTCTGCTTCTTAATTTTCCTAACCACGATGTTTGCTCTCTATTGCCTTGTCCCTATTATTTAAATTCAAAATATATCTGTCTACTCTTCATTTTGTCTATTTCCTCCAAAAGCAAAAAGAACTGTGCATCCGATCATCGCAGTGGATAAAAATTCCACCCAAAGACAACAAGAACCTGTATTGATGCAGTGCCTTTAATTTAATCAATATTTCAAGACACGCCAGCAGGAAATTTCATTCAGTTGACGACACTCTTACAACTACACCAAATTCTGGGTTATTTCAGATCACCAAGACATTATATCTTCGAACTGAGCTGACCCCCTGCCCTAAACTCCATCATTTGCCTTGGTTCTAGAACCCTTCGCAATACTTCCTCACAAAATATCTCCCCATCATAAAGTTTTGATGTGTCAGTACTGTAAGTTGTGAAGATTATTTACACACAGAATTAAAATTAATTGAATTGACCAACGGAAAGTTTGATAGGATTTGACCCAAGTTAAATCTCATGTGCAGTCCCTAAAACAATGCAGCACTCTATCATCAGTGCCAAGTAAGATTACAGGCCATTTTGGGGTTACAAACACCAGGCTTCTGGTCACATTGTGCAGAGGAACACTTGGAAGAACCAGAGTATGGATTCAGGCATCTTCTGCCGGATGGGAACAGGGAATTTCTGCATGTCTTCTCTACCCATTCCCTTATCCCTGGGGGCTAGGTTGAGCTGAGCAGAGCTGGGAGCGCTGAGCAGACTCACTCGCTCACTCAGAGTCAGTGAGGCTGCTCGCTCTCCCCTCACACTGTCTCTCTGATCCTCTCCCAAACTGTGTTTGCTCATTTCCGATTAATCAACAGTTGGAGAAGATCTCAGTAAGAGAGTCCTGTCATAACTTTGACAATTACAGTCATAGAAGCCTATGTCATTTCCAACACTACGCCAGAGCATCACACTAATGAAGTTGGGACCACTACTTACGTTTGTTTTGGAAATACAGCATTGAAACAGGCCCTTCAGCCCAATTAACCTACAAACCTATATGTCTTTGGAGTGTGGGAGGAAGCCAAAGATCTCCGAGAAAACCCATGCGTCACGGGGAACAACGTACAGAATATGTACAAACAGCATCCGTAGTTGGGATCGAAACCGGGTCTCTGACGCTGTAAGCGCAAAAAGGCAGCAACTCTACTGCTGCGCCGCCGTGCCACCAAGCACGAAGAGATAAGATCTGTGAGAAGATTTGTAAAGGATTTGGAGAGTATTAAAGGGTTCAGTGACTCAAAGCACCAAATAAACAAGGAGAGTCAGTAAATTGGCATTTGTTTTAAGAGTCGTTCAGTTGAGTTTTACTGGATAAGAACAGATAAAATGTCACAACTAATTTCTTGGTTAAATATAGCTCTCTTTCACAGCTGCAGTTACATAAGGATTTGTGAAACCAAAACAGGAAAATAAGTCATCATACCAAGGATAAGTATGTTGGCTGGCAAGAGTGTAATGAAGGTTAAACAGATTCCGAGATTGAATGGAACAAATTTGTGTTCAGAGTTTAGAATGAATATTATCTTATTGAATAAAGTTCTTGGATGGTATAAATCAAAGGGCTTAGTTTAGTTTAGTTTATTGTCACGTGTACCGAGGTACAGTGAAAAGCTTTTGTTGCGTGCTACCAGTCAGCAGAAAGACAATACATGATTACAATCGATCCATTTACAATGCGTATATACAAAGGTTCAAAGGTCTGTTTATTGTCACGTGTACCAATTAAGGTACAGTGAAACTCAAATTACATGATAAGGGAGTAACGTTTAGTGCAAGGTAAAGCCAGCAGAGTCCGATCAAAGATAGTCCAAGGGTCATCAAAGAGGTAGATAGTGCTTCAACACTGCTCTCTGGTTGTAATAGGATGATTCAGTTGCCTGATAACATCTGGGAAGAAACTGTCCCTGAATCTGAAGGTGTGTGTTTGCACACTTATATACGTTTTGCCTGATGGGAGAGGGAAGAAGAGGGAGTGGCCAGGATGCCACTCGTCCTAGATTATGCTGCTGGCCTTGCCGAGGCAGCGTGAGGTATAAATGGGGTCAATAGAAGGGAGGTTGGATTATGTGATGGTCTGGGCTGTGTCCACAATTCGCTGCAATTTCTTGCTTCTTGGCCAGACAGGTGAATCGAAAACTAATTCAGAACGAGAGGTTGGCATTGTTAGAGAGATGAAGAAAACAATTTCTCCCAGAGAATTGTGAGATAATGCTTGTGGATGCACAGTTGGTGGGTCTATGCAAGACTGAAGCTTGTATGTTTTTGTGCAGGAGGAAAGCGCAGATGCTCGTTTATACCAAAGGAAGACACAAAATGCTGGAGTAACTCAGCGGGTCAGGCAGTATCTCTGGAGAGAAGGAATGGGTGACGTTTTGGGTCGAGACTTGTCTGTGTCCGAATATGTTTTTGATACTGAGGGTTCTAACGAAAGTGGAATCGAATAGGAAAATGGAGCACCAGCTGAGATCAGCTCTATTCTAATTGAAGGACATGCTCAATGGATAGTATAGTCTATTCCTGGGCCTCTTTAATATGTCATTACATTAAATTGTGTTAAAAACACCTCCGTGAAAAATCCCTCATATCTCACTTGCAAACTGATTTTGAATTAAACCAAGTAATTAGATTTAATATGCACTACTGCAATTTCAGGAAAAAACAGGTAGTCTTGAGTGCAGAATACCCTGCAAAGAAAATTAAATGTTCACACTGTGTTGCAGACTGATGGGGAGATCCGATGAACAGCTAATGCAACAGCTAGTCTTTGTCATGCTTCTGCTTCACTCCAAAGCCATCACATGTTTCTCAGTCAATGATCCACTGCTATATGCAACACAATACCGTTTTGCATAAGACCTCGAACTTAACAAGTGGACCATATATTTTTCAGACTCAGAGCCTGTCAGAAATCTTAGCCTGCTGATGCCATTGAGTGCTAAATCAGCTGATTGCTAGTTGATGGGAAATTAATAAATTGAAATCTCAGCAGCAGTCATAGGTGAAGAAACATTGATATGGCACTTTTTAATTACAGGTATGGAAAGATTCTATGTGTATGAAGAACTGCAGATGCTGGCTTCCATGGAAGATAGACACAAAATGCTGGAGTAACTCAGTGGGACAGGTTGCATCACTGGATAGAAGGAATGGGAGATGTCTCGAGTCAAGACCCTTCTTCAAACTGATTATATGTTGATTTTTATTTTCTCATGAGTCGTGGGAGTTAAAGGCAAGGCAGGCATTTATAGGCCATTTCTAATGTTCCTAAATTTTTGTGGTGGTGAACAAGCTTCATGAACTCTGACAGTCCTTGCATTGAAGGAATCCAAGGGTGTAAATATGGTCTTATTACATCTCAACCTTGCTGCTTGACACAAAGGAGAGACTTGCTTTGGTGTTACAGCATGCAGTTAACACTCAGTCACATTGTCTGGACTCAAGTAAATAAGGAGAGTTATGGACAATGCACTACACTCTCCAAAGGCCATTGTTGAGTTTTTATGACAACATGATAGATATTCCATGGTTGGTGAATATCTTTCAAAAATTCCATATTTAACCATATAATGGTTAATTAACCATTTAATTCTGAAGATTAAATAAAGTAAATAGTACTACTGTGAATGGCGTACAGGAATAGCAGGACCTGGCTTTATATGAAGTAAATGTTTTTATACGTGCTTGGATGCATTTACAGTGTGTACAGGATCCAGCACTTCACAGACATACAAAAGCTGAACCTTCTCTAGAAATAAATTGGTGTCCAATCCTGGTCACGACACATGGAAGCATGGCAAGGCTCTGGAGCGGGTGTATTAAAGATCTACTATAATGGTTTATGAACTGATAGATTTCAGCTACAATCTTAGACTGGAAATACTGGACTTGTTTTTAGAGCAAAGAAAGTTGAAGTGATTTGATAGTGGTGAGCAAAATCATAATAGGTTTAGATAGGGTTAAACTGAGGGTATGTGTAGAAAGGAACTGCAGATGTTGGTTTATATCGAAGTTAGACACAAAGTGCTGGAGTAACTCAGCAGGTCAGGCAGCATCCAAAGGATGGGTGATGATTCAGGTCGGGACTGAAAAAGGGTCGTGACCCTAAACGTCACACATGCTATTTAAACAGAGGGTAGCTGTACCCTTTAGCAGATGGTTTAGAGACTCAGAAACACAAGTTTATAAAGATGGGCAAAATATATAAAAGATGCAAGGACCTTCTTCATGCCAAGAATATTTATTTATGATCTGGTTCTTTGTGCCTGTAATGGGGGAGACCAATTATGAGGTTTTTAAAAAAGAGAACTGGATAAACAGGATTGAGCGAAAATACCTTCCAGTGCTACAGAGAGAAAAAAGGGAGGGGGGGGGTGGGAAGAGGGAAAGAAATAGGATGAATAGAGAAGCTACGATAGATTCAAAGGGGGAAATGAGCTGCTACATTATAAGAAGGTAGAGAAAAATGCTGGAGAAACTCAGCGGGTGAGGCAGCATCTATGGAGCGAAGGAATAGCTGACGTTTCGGCTTGAGACCCTTCTTCAGACTGATGTGGGGGTGGGGGGGGCGGGAAGAAGAAAGGAAGAGGCGGAGACAGTGGGCTGTGGGAGAGCTGGGAAGGGGAAGGAGGGAGAAAGCAAGGACTCTGTGTGTATTATAACCACTGTTTAATCATCATTGGCAGGATTAGAGCTCCTCTTTCATCTAGTCTCTGGAATGTTAGCCCAGTAACAATCACCATCCTTTTTTTAAATTATAGTCACTATAAAAATCATCAGCTTGGTCAAGTGAGAGAGTGTTGATGGCATATTCATGAGGCACATCTCAGTCTTGAAATTAGCCCAGGCCCACAAATGCATTTACTGGTTTAGGGCCAAAAGGACTCAATTTTCCTTCCCTAATCTCTTAGTTGAAGACGACAATGATGTCTCATTACATCCAGAGATCAGTTTACTCCACAAAGGTCCGAATCTGGTCTGTGGCTCAAAGATAATGGCCATAATTGTAATCACATTCCTTCCCCAAATGAGTGGACAGTGCAAGAGAAATATTTCTCTGAAAATTTTAAAACTTAATTCCAAATCACTTTGAGCCTACTTATTCCGATTTTACGGGTAAGCAAGCCATTCTCAGGGGTAGGCTATTGACAACTCATTTTAAGGGGTTTCAACTATTAAACTGTGACTATGTTTGACTGTTTTTCTTACTTTCAAACTCTTGTTGGCTAAGTTTAACTGGATATGGGAAAACTAGTTAGTAAAGAGAGGGAACTGCAAGATTCATGAGGTGATTAAAGAACCAATGTGGGTTAAGGAGAGGCAGCTGTGTTTCCTCCAAGCTTGCCCATGAAGCCCCTCCTCCAACCCCACCCCAAATCCAAAATCCATAACTCACTCCTATAACTCCTTCCTCAGCACTAAACGGAGAACATGCAATTACCAAGAGGCCAATAATAATCTCTGAAGCGCCCAACTTTCCCTTTCCTACATCAACTCATTCTACTCCCCACAGTCCGAAGAAGGGTCTTAACCCGAAACGTCACCCATTCCTTCTCTCCTGAGATGCTGCCTGTCCCGCTGAGTTACTCCAGCATTTTGTGTCTATCTATCTTCATTCTACTCCCCTACGCATTCCCCAGCAACAGTTTCACCTTCAGGGAATTAATGAAGTGATATTAAAGTTGCTAAATTTTATTCCCATAGGTATAATTTCAAGTTTAAAAACCAAGTATGCTGTCAACATTTTGACAGGCCATGATAGCAGTGGCATCAGAAGCAAACTCATTTAGCATGTTGTAGTCATATAACTAATTTTGAGATTAATAGACATAGTTAATATTCATAGCACAACAATGATGATGCATCAAGAAGAGGTTTTCAAAAGAAAAGCTTTGTTTTAATTTGTGACATGTTCTCATTTACTCGCAGCCATTTAAAAGAAGCAATTATTTTAAAGTATTAAACATGCATCTTGAATTCTGTAATTGAATTGTGCTGTTGAACCCAGTTCTACTAGACCACTTAATGCACCCTGTATTGAAGGCTGATATTTTAATATAAAATGTGTGCCATATCTTTATGTTCTTTGAAGTAATGCCTATCTTATCGTGTAATATTGGCACATGCTAATATGTTGACTTAACTCTTATCAAAACTCTGATTGCTAAAATCTCATGCTTTGATAGAATTTGAGAGGACAATATTGTGCCAACTTGGATTCATTGAAGTGTCCACTTGCAATGAATGCAGACCTCTGCTTTAGTTTCACCGTAGGAAAAGATAAATACACTTTTAAATATCCAAACAGTTTTGCATTCAAGAAGCAGCATTCTTTTCAACACCTAATGGTACAATAAAACAAGAACATATTTGAACATGCAGAAAAGCAGAGGTCAATCAATACGACTCGACCCGAGACCAATATCAGCCGGTGTGGTCTTAATGACCTGCTGCAGCAAGTAGAAATGTCACAATGGGAACCCGTGAGTAGTGGAATATTGCGTTGGGGGACCGGCCCTCCCGTGTGACATGGGACCCAACGGGTCCCACTTGGTCTAGTACTCCTTAAAACCAGAAAAATCATGGGTGAATACAAAGTCCTGTCCATAACTCAGAACACCAAGATTAAAAACTTTAATAGACAATATGATAACTCAATAGTAGTTACATCTGTTTAAGAAGGAACTGCAGATGCTGGAAAATCGAAGGTAGACAAAAACGCTGGAGAAACACAACGGGTGAGGCAGCATCTATGGAGCGAAAGAAATAGGCAACGTTTCGGGCAGAAAGCTTTCTTCAGACTGAAGTGAGGGTGGGGGGGGGGAGGGGGAGGAAAGAAGAAAGGAAGAGGTGGAGCCAGAGGGCTGAGGGAGAGCTGAGAAGGGGAGGAGAAAGTAAGGACTACCTGAAATTAGAGAAGTCAATGTTCATACCGTTGGGGTGCAAACTGCCCAAGCGAAATATGAGGTGCTGCTCCTCCAATTTACGGTGGTCCTCACTCTGGCCATGGAGGAGGCCCAGGACAGAAAGGTCGGATTCGGAATGGGAGGGGGAGTTGAAGTGCTGAGCCACCGGGAGATCAGGTTGGTTATTGCGAACCAAGCGGAGGTGTTCGGCGAAACGATCGCCAAGCCTACGCTTGGTCTCACCGCTGTAGAGCAGCTGACATCTAGAGCAGCGGATGCAATAGATGAGGTTGGAGGAGGTGCAGGTCAACCTCTGCCTCACCTGGAAAGAAGGCTTGGGTCCTTGAATGGAGTCAAGGGGGGAGATAAAGCGACAAGTGTAGTGTTACATCTGTTTGCTTTTAAAAGGAATTCTGAATCTTCTCAGCAGGAAATCATACATTTGCCAGAGTACAATTCAGGCAGGTGATTTAAACATAGAATAGTAAAATACCGACATTAAAACTTTGTTAGATAAGAACAATAACATTTCCTTCATCTAGAATCATTATGACACAGTTGTGACCATTGTGCCCATGATGGTTCGTACGTTCTCCCCATGACCTGTGTGGGTTTTCGCTGAGATCTTCGATTTCCTCACATGCTCCAAAGACGTACAGGTTTGTAGGTTAATTGCCTTGGTATAAAATGCAAAAATGTCCCTAGTGTGTATGGGGTAGTGTACGGGCATAGTTGGTCGGTGTGGACTCGGTGGGCCAAAGAGCCTGTTTTCATGCTGTATCTCTAAACTAAACGCGTCAGAGTGGCCGCAACATACTGCTTCAGCCATTGCTTCTTCCCTGGGCTTTGCTACCTCTTTCTGATGTGATAAACATCAATGAGAACTGGATATTTAATATACAGCGAGATATTTTCCCTGGCAATGTCAACCAGTGATTTCAGAAGGCTGGATTGTGTGGAATGTATTTAGCATTGTACCATAGATGTCAAGTTACTAAATTTGCATCAAGACTCATGGACCATAGATCCAGAGATACAACGTTCAAATCACCACAGGGTGGCTGGGAGTATAAATTCAAGTCATTAAATAAATTTGGAGTTTTAAAAAACAAACTAGTCGCAGTAGGTACAAACCACTGAATTGCAATAAAAATTCACTTCATCTCTTTTCACGAATTAAATCAACCTTTGTTACTCAGTCTGATTTACATGAGGCTACAGACCCACCACCGTGTCAGACTCTTTACAGCCCCTTTAGGTCAGGGACAATTAAAGATGGACCGTAAATACGAGCATTTCCAGCAGTTATACTTTATTGTCACGTGTACTGATGTACAGTGAAAAGCTTTTGTTGCGTGCTATCCAGTCAGCGGAAAGACAATACATGATTACAATCGAGTGTACATCACAGTCAAAGGGAGTAATTGGCTACTTCCCTTAAATGAACAAATTCAAAACCTACCATCCCTCAGAAAACGTACAAAATTCTCATCACTGCAAATGTATTTTGAAATCACCATCCAAAGTTGTTCTTCTCTTCAACGAGATTTTTAAAACTAGTTAGATCATATGACTCAAGTTATCAAGCTTCAAATCAAATTTAATCAGCTGTCTCCAGCAAATTTCACCTGTGTTCAGAATTTCTTATTTGTATCTCAACTGCAAGTGACATTTTTTTTCCCTTTGCTTTTTACTTTATTCATGATTTTTTCCTGGATTCCAGCTTTCAGAAAATGTTTTTAATTGGCCCTATATGTAAATCCACTGCAGTTGTGTCAAATGAACTGAAGACTCTCTGCAGTTCTTCAATGATTACTTTTATCATTTTATCTGCTTCATCTTCCCAAAACAATTGAACAATATTAAACCTTGACCGCCAAACTCATTTTTCAAAGTTAACAAAGAGAATGATTGTGGTGACACAGAATAGTTATAATGATTAAGCTTGACTGGATAAAGCCGAGAAAACATAGAACAGCTCACAAATGAAGCATTATACAATCACTAATATTCTTCCCTTCGCCATTCATGGAAGCTAGCTCACCAGCCTCTGGTTGATGTCATCTGAGACTCTCTTTGATTTGAACATATCTTCTGCAAAGTCTGTGCAATTCCTAATAATGTCTGAGTTTAGGAAAAGATGGTCACATGCATCAGCAAATAACACAAGAAACATATCTGATTGGATGGTTGGTCCTTTGCTTGCTTAGTCTCAGGTGATCCAGAAACTTCATGATTGTATTTCATTAAGCGATTTCCAGATGGCTCTTTTTAACCTGCATTGTCCAATGGAATAATTTACCACAGCGATACTTATTCCTTTGATATTACAAAGGTATGACATCCATTGAAATTAAGGTTTTACCAATGCATTCATTTAGAGTCATAGTCATAGAGTGATACAGTGTGGAAACAGGCCCTTCGCCCCAGCATGCCCACACCGGCCAACATGTCCCAGCTGCCCTAGTCCCATTTTTATGCGCTTGGTCCAGAACCCTCCAAACCTGTCCTATCCATGTACCTGTCCAAATGTTTCTTAAACGATGAGATAGTCGCAGCCTCAACTACCTTCTCTGGCAGCTTGGTCCATACACCCACCACCCTCTGTGTGAAAAAGTTATCATCAGATTCCTATTAAATCTTTTCCCCTTCACCTTGAACCTATGTCCTCTGGTCCTCAATTCCCCTACTCTGGTCAAGAGACTCTGTGCATCTACCCGATCTATTCCTCTCTTGATTTTATATACCTCTGTAAGATCACCCCTCATCCTCCTGCGCTCCACGGAATAGAGACCCAGCCTACTTAACCTCTCCCTATAGCTCACACCCTCTAGTCCTGGCAACGTCCTTGTAAATCTTTTCTGAACCCTTTCAAGCTTGACAATATCTTTCCTATAATATGGTGCCCAGAACTGAACACAATATTCTAAATGCGGTCTCACCAACGTCTTATACAACTGCAACATGACCTCCCAACTTCTATACTCAATACTCTGAGTGATGAAGGCCAAAGCACCAAAAGCCTTTTTGACCACCTTATCTACCTGTGACTCGACCTTCAAGGAACCATGCACCTGTACTCCTAGATCCCTCTGCTCTACAACACTACCCAGAGGCCTACCATTTACTGTGTAGGTCCTGCCCTTGTTCGACGTCCCAAAATTCATCACCTCACACTTCTCTGTCTAAAAATTCCATCAACCATTCCTCCGCCCACCTGCCCAATCGATCCAGATCCTGCTGCAATCGTTCACAACCATCTTCACTATCTGCAAAACCACTCATTTTTGTATCATCAGCAAACTTGCTAATCTTGTCCTGTATGTTCTCATCCAAATCATTGCTGTAAATTTCTATTGCAACAAACCAAGACTGACCAAAAACAGTCAAATACCAATGTTATGTAGTTGTCAATTGTAGTTATGTCTGAATGGAAATCCTTCCACCATGCAGACTAGGGTGCTTTCAAATAAGATACAATGGAACCAAGAGGATACAAAGTGCTGGAGTAACTCAGCGGGTCAGGCAGCATTTCTGGAGAACATGGATAGGTGATGTTTTGGGTCGGGACGTATTATGTATTGTGTGGAGCAAGAACGACAGAGTAAGTATACAAATTGAGTTTACTAGATAACGTTGAACAATGTTGTGCGTGAGCACCTTATACAAAATGGCTGCTTACAATCGGGCCTTTATCTCAGTAGGCACCGCTCGAGTCACGCGTCACCCTCCTCCTATTGAACGGGGGTGCTATCGATTCACTGCATAAACACGTGGTCACAATGTTCCTGGCCTCTGGGGTTACAGGAGCACATGTGAATATGGTAAAGGCACGCATGTGAATAAGGTATGGGCATGCATGCGGGTAAGTTGGCCATTCTATACAGTTCATCCCTTCCCCCTGCAGGAGGGAACTGTAGAAGAGAAAAATCAACAGTTAGATGTACATAGAAAATCTATGAAAAGATTTCCTTGCCAGTACCGGTCGACGTACCCTCGTGGACTGCTGCAGGGGGTTGTTTCTGTTTGCGTATCTTCGTGCTCAGCTGCTGGAGGGGACAGTTGACTGTGACATTCAGTTTAGTTTATTGTCACATGTACGGTATACAGTGAACAGCTTTTGTTGCGTGCTGCACTGCAGTCAGTGGATAGACAATACATGGTTACAATCGATCCATTTACAGTTTATCATAGTTAAAGTAAGAAATGTTGCTGTAGTAGGGATTTAAGAATGTGGAGCGATTGTAATGTGTGATTGTAGATGTGCTTGTGTGGCTGGCTGGGTTGGGCAGCATCTTGGAAAGGGACATTCCCTGTCACTTGATGCATCATCCATAGGTTCATCCACTGAAATATCTGTAATGATGTCAGGGGCCATTTCTGTAGTTTCATTGGGTCTTTCAACGGTTCGGCTGCATACAAGATCCAAATGCTGTCTAACTACTCTCCCTACCATCAGTTCTAGTTCTACCACTTGACTATTACACTGCCAATGCCAGATTTCTTTGTGCGCAGGTTGAGACTAGACTTTGTCTTGGGCCTGAACAGTTCACAACTGCTTTTTAGTTTAGTTTAGTGTAGAGATACAGCGCAGAAACAGGCCCTTCGGCCCACCGGGTCCGCGCTTACCAGCGATCCCTGCTCATAAACACTATCCTACACACACTAGGTACAATTTTTACATTTACCAAGCCAATTAACCTACAAACCTGTACGTCTTTGGAGTGTGGGAGGAAACCGATTATCTTGGAGAAAACCCACGCAGGTCACGGGGAGAACGTAGAAAATCCGTACAGACGGCACCCGTAGCTGGGATCGAACCCGGGTCTCCAGCGCTGCATTCACTGTAAGGCAACAACTCTACCGCTGCGCCCTGTGAGTATCATAGTTTAGTTTCATGGCTTCCTGTTTGTTGGCGACCCGTTCCTGGACAGCTGGCTGGAGATCTAATCTGGAGCCCAGAGTGCACTTGAACATCAATTCGGCGGGAGTTGCTTCACTGAATTCATTTGGAGTAATTCGGTAATTGAAAAGGAAAGTGTTTAATTTTGTCATCAAGTCAACCTGTACTTACTTAGCAAGGCCTCATTGAACCATTTGCACAGCTCTCTCTGCTACGCCATTGGGTGTAGCGTGATATGGAGCACTTGGCAGGTGCCCTGTTCCATTCCCCTCTACAAACTGCTTGAATTCTGCATTAATGAAAGCCAGGCCATTTACCGGTCAGATACGATCATCTCCAGAATACCAATTGTAACAAATACTGACCGCAGATTGGATACAGTAAGGTTGAGGAACACAACATATAGGCAGGTAACACTTCTATCCACTTTGAATGGGCATCCACAACAACCAGAAACACATGTCCCCAAAATGGTCCGAAATAATCGACGTGGATGCGCTTCTTCGGGGAATCTGGCCAGGACCATGGTTTAAGGGGAGCCCCTGGTGATGCCTTTTGCGTCTTCTGACAAATAGGGCCAATGTGTACAATATTTTCAATATCGGTGTCCATATAAGGCGCCCACATAGCTTCTCGCAAGTGCCTTCATTCTAACCACACCTGTGTGCGCATCATGCAGATCACAGAGTATGGTTTACGGTCTTGATGGTGATGGTGATGGTGCATCGGTGATGGCTGATGTGCTGGTGACTGGGAAGCGCACGTCGGCAACCACTGGCAAATGTTGACACTTTCTGGGGGGGGGGGGGGGTGAGCTCTGGTTCCAGCGCTGTCTGGGTCAATGTTGATTGAAGAGGTTGGATCTGTGTAAGACCCCTCTTCACTGCCTCCCTGTGGAGAGCTATGGAGCATGCCCTGTCCCAGGATAGGTCACACATTTCAGAGATGATTAAAGTTTGCATCAGCTTCCCATTCTCTCAGCTGCGACAGACGCCCAAAGAGGATGTGGATGATTTCATTACCAGATCAACTTTGGCACTACAGACTTTGTCTGGAGCGATGTCTTTGTACTTACACTCGTTACTCTGGTGATTAAATTATCCACATCCTCTTTGGGGGTCTGTCGCAGCTGAGAGAATGGGAAGCGTGCTGTGAAGACATTGTCTCACATCTCCCAAACATTGTCCAAAGCCAATTCTGATTCTGATTCATTGTGCAGGTGGAAGGCATTGAAATATTTCTGTCTGAGCTCTTCCAAGTGCATGCGCAGTATCTTGATCTTTGCCACTTCCTCCAGTCTTTTCGTTGGTGTTAAAATTGATAGAAGCTCAAAGTAGTCCTGGAAGGTCCTCTTCCATTGCCGCCAGGCGTCTGGTGTTGGTTTCACCTTAACCGCAGCCCAAAATGGATTGGGTGCGTGAAGTGGATAGGCCATTAGTGTATTTTGTGCATGTTAACCTCGTCACCAATTGTAATATCTTGCGCGGTGAAAGAACGACAGCAGAATGGGAGTTTACTAAATAACGTTGAACATACTTGGGCCTGTGCTCCTTATGTAAAATGGCTGCTTACAACGCGGTCTTTATCCCGGTAGGCACCGTCCCAGTCATGCTTCACCATCCTCCAGTTAGACGGTGCTACCGATTCATTACACGTGCGTACCAGCGATGTCCCCGGCTTTAGGGGTACAGGTGCACATACATGAAAGGTACCCCCATGCACATGTGTAAGCTGTCTGTTTGGTACGGTTCAGGACCCTTCTTCAGACAGAATGGAATCAATGGAATCAAGCAAGCTTTAGTCCGACATTCTCATGGTGGATAGTAGTCTCTATTTATTAATGTCAGTCATGACTTAGTTCTTAGCAGTGGTAGAGCTACTGCCTTACAGTGCCAGAGGCCCGGGTTCGATCCTGACTACAGGTGCTTGTTTGAACGGAGTTTGTAGGTTCTCCCCGTGACCTGTGTGGGTTTTCTCCGAGATATTTGGTTTCCTCCCACGCTCCAATGACGTACAGGTTTGTAGGTTAATTGGCTTGGTAGAAATGTAAAATTGTCCCTAGTATGTGTAGGATGCCGTTAGTGTGCGGGGATCACTGGGTGGTGTGGAGACAGTGGGTCGAAGGGCCTGTTTCCATGCTGTATCTATAAACTAAACTAACACTTTCACAACTGAGTCACAAGATTACAAATTCAATCTTCACATTCCAGAGACCTGTGCACAAAAATCTAGTGTCTCTTCAAAGATTAGTGTGGCAATGATGCATAGGTAAAGATGCTACCTGATGCTTAAGATGTTAAATGGAAGCCTTCTATGTTCTTTCTATGAGGGCCATTTTGAGAGACGCAAAAGAATCCTCAGTGGACAATCTTCAGAGCCGGATTTAGATGAAGAGAGGCCCTAGGCTATTCCACTTGAGGCCCCTCCTAATCACCCACGATGAGAGGAAGATGGAAGAGTCCACCAGATTGACACAGATGTGCAGCCGAGCGTGGCCAATGAGATAAGGTCTGGAAAGCTGCGCATTTTATTTATTGCCAGTGCTAGTGTCGAGTTATTGACTTAAAACTATTATTCTGAAATGGAGGGCAAGGAAAATTACTGAAGTGTTGTTTAGAGACTACAGTGCGTTGTGACAGCATATGTAAGATAAGCCTATGACAGTGTCAAAAATATTATACACCAGGCCCGTACGAAGCTTTTCAAAAAGGGGGGTGGCATGGCAGGATTACAAATATTTTATGTGAAATAAGTGTACGCAGCGCATATCACAACCACGAAGCTCAAAGACCCTTGCGGCCGGGGTCCAGGGCCTGCTTAAGGGCCCTGGAAGCTCTGGGGTTTTAGATGCTCTCTGGTGCATTCTGAGCCTTATTTTGGAGCATTTTTGCACAAAATTTATGACCAATATTTCAGAAATAATTTTGGTTGAGTCAAGAGTAATGAGTGGTTGGAATGGGATGATTGGGATCATTGTTGTTTATATTTTTTTAAATCAAGAATTGAAGCTGTCCTTGTTTTAATAATCAAGTTGTACTGTAAAATGTTATGTAAAATGTTATAAAGGAGAATGCAAACACTGCAAATAAAATACTGTAAGTTTTTGCAGTAAATAAAACCTTTTTTTAAGATAATGTTTTGTATGTTGATTTGATTGCCTGTTACTGTTCGACTGTGTTAGTGTGTGCACATTAAAAATGTGATGCAAAATGAAAGTCGCAAACTATGGAATACATATTTTTCAGTATTGTTATCAAGGATAAGAAAGCAGTTCCAATTGTTTGATATTATTTATATGGAGGAGAAAATATAATTGCTCTAAAACCTACCTTAACTTTGCAATCTCACTAAAGATAATCCCCTTCCCTCTCCCCCTCCTCCTTCCCACCCTCTCCCTCCACCTCTCTCTCCCTCCCCATCTCTCTCTCCGCCCTCCCCCCTGCCCCCTCTCTCTCTCCCCTCCCCTCCGTCCTCTGTCTCAACCGCCCCCTTTTCCCCCTCTCACATTCCCCCCCTCTCTCTCTCTCCCTCCCCTTCTCTCTACCTCCCACGCAGCGAGGCTCCGACTCCGCGCCGCAGCCCCCCCCCCCCCCGGCCCGGAGAAACGGGCATTCCCGCAACGCAATATTCCACTGCTTACCAGGAGTAGACACCTAGGATCTTTGGTAGACATGAGGCATCAAGGTGATTGTGTGGAGTGCAAATGGAGATCTGAACCCGCCTGGGCCCACTGCGCACGCGCGGAGAGAAGCGTCATTTTGCGTCGCTACTGCATCACCGGCTTCCCCCAACTGTGCAGGCACGGATGGGGGCAATTTTTCCCCCAAAACTTCCAGCAGGATGGAACCAGAATTTTGGGTAATTTCCGTCAAAGTGGAAACGCTGATAGCGCTCCAATTTTTTTTCCTCTGGATTTTTTTTCCTCTGGGAAAAAAACACCTTGGCCAGAGGCCCCCTAGATTTTGAGGCCCTAGGCTTCAGCCTATGAAGCCTATAGGTGAATCCAGCCCTGCCGAGGCCCCCCTAGATCTCGAGGCCCTAAGCTTAAGCTTGTGAAGCTTATACGTAAATCCGGCCCTGACAATCTTTAACCATCAACATAACTAGATCATCCAATTGTTGATGAATTACTTTTGGGAGAGCTAAATGTTTGCAAAAATAGCCACCCCATTTCCTACATTACAAAAGCAGACACTCAAAACGTACCTCAGTTTGGAACAGAGGTACCTCAGATAGGCCACAAAAGAAACAACTGAATTTTTAAGAATGTTTTTCTCAAGTGCATTTAGTCTACTTTATCCAGCATTAAGAGCAAATGGCCCTTAATCATCACTTTCACTATACATCAAGGAAGCTCCTTGTGAACAGGACGACTGTTTCCAGTGAAATGTCTTGACCTGGAATGAGTTATTTGACAGAGCCAAATGTGGACTTTGCTTGCAGTGCATCCATCAAAACAACATGACCAGTCATCCCCAGAGGCCTGTACATGTGAAAATTATAATACATATAAAAAAAACAAAAGTTCTGCAGCAATAAATAGCTTGGAAACTACTCCACACAATGTCTGTGTGTGAAATAATAACGTGACCTCCATCTAACTGCTACGTGCCATGGGATGCTGATGTAGCAGTGTTCTCCATTATCACGACACCACTTATAGCAGAGCAGCTCAGGGCAGCTGGTCGAGTCGCTGCCTCACAGAGACACAGACTTGGGATCAATCCCAACCTCAGGTGCAGTCTGCGTGAAGTTTTCACATTTGTGTTTTAATTCATGAGACTTATCTATCATGGAATGGATAGGGGTGAATGCACAGAGTCTTTTACCCAGAATCGGGGAATCAAGAACTAGATGGCATATGTTTCAGGTGAGAGGGACAAGATTCAATATAAATTGAGGGGCAGCTTTTTCACTCAGAGGGTGGTGGATATATGGAATGAGCTGCCAAAGGAGGCAGTTGAAGGAGATGCTTGGACAGGTACATTGTGAGGAAAGGTTTAGAGGGATGGGGAAAATGCTGGCAAATGGGTTTAGCTTAGATTGGCATCTTGGTCGGCATGGATGAGTTGGGCTGAAGGAGTATATGACTCTACTTGACCATTGTGTAGATGAGTGGTAGAATCTGTTGAAGCAAGGCTGATATACTGAATGGCCATATCGTTCCAAATCAGCTGCAAAAAGATCCTTACAGTACATTTTCAAGGAGAAACAAAAGAATAATTTGTGGTCATATGATCAATATTTATTCCTCAAATGCCATAACAAAACTAGTTTTTCTAATTGTTACTGCACTGCCTTTGGCAGGGTTTTCTGTCTGCAAATCAGCTACCTCATTTCCTACATTACAACAGGGATGACACTTTAAATGTAGTTTTGTTTAAAAAGGAACTGCAGATGCTGGAAAATCGAAGGTAGACAAAAATGCTGGAGAAACTCAGCGGGTGAGGCAGCATCCATGGAGCGAAGGAATAGGTGACGTTTCGGGTCGAGACCCTTCTTCAAACTGGGGGTTGGGGGGGCAGGAAGAAGAACGGAAGAGGCGGAGACAGTGGGCTGTGGGAGAGCTGGGAAGGGGAGGGGAAAGAAGGAGAAAGCAAGGACTACCTGAAATTGGAGAAGTCAATGTTCATACCGCTGGGGTGTAAACTACCCAAGCGAAATATGAGGTGCTGCTCCTCCAATTTACAGTGGGCCTCACTCTGGCCATTGAGGAGGCCCAGAGCAGAAAGGTCGGATTCTGAATGGGAGGGGGAGTTGAAGTGCTGAGCCACCGGGAGATCAGGTAGGTTATTGCGAACCAAGCGGAGGTGTTGGCCTACGCTTGGTTTCACCGATGTAGAGCAGCTGACACCTAGAGCAGCGGATTAATAGATAAGGTTGGAGGAGGTGCAGGTGAACCTCTGCCTCACCTGGAAAGACTGCTTGGGTCCTTAGATGGAGTCAAGGGGGGAGGTAAAGCGACAAGTGTAGCATTTCCTGCGGTTGCAAGGGAAAGTGCCAGGAGAGGGAGTGGTTTGGGTGGGAAGGGACGAATTGACCAGGGAGTTACGGAGGGAGCGGTCTCTGCGTAAAGCCGAAAGGGGTGGAGATGGGAAGATGTGGCCGGTGGTGGGATCCCGTTGTAGGTGGCAAAAATGTCGGAGGATTATTTGTTTTATGTGACGGCTGGTAGGGTGGAAGGTGAGAACAAGGGGACTCTGCCCTTGTTACGAGTGGGGGGATGGGGAGTGAGAGCAGAGTTACGGGGTATAGAAGAGACCCTGGTGAGAGCCTCATCTTTAGTAGAAGAGGGGAACCCCCGTTCCCTAAAGACTGAGGACATCTCCGATGCCCTGGTTTGGAACAGCTCATCCTGGGTGCAGATGCGGTGTAGACGGAGGAATTGGGAGTAGGGGATAGAGTCCTTACAGGAAGCAGGGTGGGAAGAAGTGTAGTCCAGATAGCCATGGGAGTCAGTGGGTTTATAGTGGATGTCGGTCAGTAGTCTGTCACCTGCGATGTCTACCTTAAATGTACTTTTGTTGCTTTGGGACAACCCAAGGCCACAAAATCCTTGACTTGTATTGATTTGCAGGTGGTGGTGTAACAATGCAAATCTTTCTAGGTGCTGGTCAGCTTGGATTTGAGTGGTGTTGTTAAAGATGCCTTGCTGTCGTGAGTACAATGAACGGTATAGACTGTAGATACAAGCGTGATGGTACTGTCAGTGAATGTGTTTAGATTGATAGACAAGGCGCCAATCAAGCAAAGTGCACTGCCCCTGAATGGTGTCAAGTGAATTGAGAATTATTGGAACGGCACTCATCCAGCCAAGTGGAGAAGATTCTCTCATATTCCTGATATACTCCTGAGAGATGGTGGAAAGGATTCAGTGGGCCAGAAATAGTGCAGAGAAGATTTACGAGGATGTTGCCAGTACTCAAGAGCCTGAGCTATAGGGAGAGGTTGCGCTGGCTAGGACTCTATTCCTTGGAGCACAGAAGGGTGTGTGATTTTAAGAGGTATATATAAAATCATGAGAGGAACAGATCTGATCTTTCCCAGAATTGGGGAATTGAGAACCAGAGGACATAGGTTTAAAGAGAGGGGGTAAAAGATTTGATAGGAACCTAAGGGGTAACTTTATACACAAAAGGTGGTAGGTGTAAGGAATGAGCTGCAGGAGGAGGTAGTTGCGGCAGGTACTATTGCAACGTTTAAGAAACATTTAGACAGATGCATGGATAGGATAACTTTAGAGCGATATGGGCCTAACGCAGACAGGTAGGACTCTACGCTGTATGACTCTATGAGCCTCTGACAGCCCCTATATTTATTTTACTGGTGCAGTTATGTTCAGTCAAAGGGCATTTCCGTGATGTGGGTGGTGAAGGATCCTACCATGATAATGCCACTGATGTTTAAGAGGACATGATTAGATTCTCTCTGAGAGAGACGATGCTGAATCTTAACCTATTGTCATCTCATAATTCTAAATGGAAGTCCAAAAGCACATTTAAAGGCCAGGCTCTGGTCGCCTGTGTATCATCATTGAGACCACTACAATACTAATTTTGGACAATCTAATCTGTTCAAACACCTTTCAACTTGGGTCGTACACAATAAGCTCAAGGTCACTCGGCTTGTGATTTCAGTGTTGAAAAAAAACGCACGAAATACAAGAAAGCATTTGAAAACTTGCAGACTAAATAGTTAAGCGGCAAATTAACTCTCAGCTCTCAGGACAATTGGAGTTGATGGACTATAAATAGAAACTTCTTGGTAACCATAAAAAAAATGGGGCAACAGAGAAAAGCAACCTAGGGTTGGCTGAAAGAAACAAAAGCATTGCAGGCTAGAAAACAGTTAAAGATACGATGCATTTGGATTTGCTTCCATGAGGACTGAGTTCAAGACTTTAAAGCAAGATATATTCATGTTGAACAGAGGCAGGAAGCAGAAGCCAAGGTAATGGCAGTGGAAGAAGGCAGTCTATATAATGGCACAGATGTGCAATTGGAGGCTCAACTTGGAGTCAATTATAACATCAAGGCTGAGAACCATCTGGCTCAGCCTTGGACAGTTGCCACGAAGAGGGACTGTGTGTGTGTGATAACTATAGAAAACAATATATTAATTCTTCCCAGTAGTTATAGAGTCATACAGTACAGAAACAGATCCTGAGCCCAGTGCATTGGGCCAACCATTGTACTATCTATGCAAGTTGCATTTACCCAAATTTGGTCGATGGTTTTCTATGCTTTGATGATTCAAGTGCTTAATGGAAATAAATTTCTGCATATCCACTTCAAATACTTTGCACAGTTCTAGACCGCGCAATAACACAAAGTACTACACTTTCCTTGTTGTATTCATATCAAACCAGTAATTGTGGTTCTTTCAGCACACCCACATCTCTTCTCCCATGCCTTAACTTACGTGCCATGTCCTCCGTGATAACTTGTGAAAATATAGCAAGTTTTCACACGTATGGAGAGATGACACCCAGTGTTTTTAACTGTTTTTAAACCATGTTTCTGCAAGTTTGGCATCAAGTACTGATTTTCCAGAAAAATCTCCAACTAAATATTGGGGAAATACACTCTCTTCCCTCTCTATGCACTGACTCTCTCTGGCAACAATCTTAGACTGCACGAGATGATTTATAAACTTACCGCCACATTTCACCCAAAGATAAGCCTTTGAACACATACCCTACCTTTACCTTGTTGCCTTGGTTACAGGGAGACTCAATTGTAATAACTCCCGTGCAGTCACCTCCGCTCCATCCTCCAGCATTGAAACTTCTGCTGTATCAACTCCAATTTGTCCCAACCCTCAAATGCT
Organism: Malacoraja senta; assembly: GCA_038087875.1. NCBI lineage: Eukaryota > Metazoa > Chordata > Chondrichthyes > Rajiformes > Rajidae > Malacoraja > Malacoraja senta. Next base: position 54,095,731 of record CM075983.1, on the reverse strand, counting down.
TTAAATTAAGCAGCAGCTTCAGCTAAGCTCTTCCTCTGCCTCTCGTTCCTCATGAAAGACTTTTCTCATCTGACACAATGTCAACTTTGTGACTCAGTATCAAATTTTGCTTGCTGTTGCTCCTGCTTGGTGCATGCTAATGTACTAAGCTAGGAATCCTCAGAGGCTGGAGATTCTACAACAAGGAACGTCTCCTAACTCCCAAAATGCTGTCCACCAGTTATAGGCTCAATTCAGGAGTATGATGGAATACTGGGTGTGTGCAGCTTCAACACACTTACGAAACTTGACACCACCCAATATAGCAGCTTTCTTGATAGCCACTCCATCCACAACCATTCACTCATTTCACCATCAGTATTATTAGTATCAGCATGGTAGCGCAGCGGTAGAGTTGCTGCCTTACAGCACCAGAGACCTGGGTTCGATCCTGACTATGGGTGCTAGTCTGTACGTTCTTCCCTTGACCAATGCGGGCTTTCTTTGAGATCTTCGGTTTTCTCTCACACTCCAAAGACGTACAGGTTTATACGTTAATTGGCCTGGTATAAAATGTAAAATTGTCCCTAGTGTGCGTAGGATAGTATTAATGTGCGGGGATCGCTGGTCGGCGCGGACTTGGAGAGCTGAAGGGCCTGTTTCCGCGCTGTATCTCTAAATTAAATCATAGACATGATGCACTGCAGCTACCATCAAGACTCCTCCATTGGAGTCTACACCAACGGAAACACCATCACCTTGAAGTTGCCCTCCAAGCCACACAACCTGACGTAAATATATCACCATTCTTTCACCGCCACTGGGAACTGATGACAAAATGAGGAGAATAAAAATTGAGTTAATGTAAATGGGTGCTTGGTGGTCGGAATGGACTCAATGATTTGAAAGGCCCAAGGCTACTCTGACCGGCTGGTTGGTAGACACATGGATCAGTCGGTTGGTTGGCTAATGTAAACCTCTCCTTGTGTGCAGGTGGCAGAATCCAAAGAGAATTGTTGGCAAAATGGGGAGAATAAAAATGGAGTTAGTGTAAGCGGGTGCTTGGTGGTTGGAATGGACTCAGTAGGCCAAAAGGCCTGCTTTCCTTTCTGTTTCCATGACTACCAGTTATGTAACTATTTTCACAATCTCACACAGGTCAAAGCACTTATTTAACCAGTGAAGTTTCTCTAAAATGTTTTATCCTTTATAAATTTGCGAACAATTTGCAAAGAGCAAAGCTCCACAAATAGCAATGAGACATAACTGACACCTCTGCATATTGAGGACAAGTGGAAACTGAGGCTAATGATGAATCACTCCTGATAGCCAAGGTCTCTAGTTTTCAGTAAGTATATTTGTGACCTGGGTTGAATGGAAGGCACTGTAATGCGTTGGCGCTGTAATTAAGATGGCTAAAGCACAGTGTACGGTAAACCTAGGAATACATTAATACTTGGAAACGGCGCAGTGTTTTAATCGCACTGCAGATATTTCACATATTATTGAAACTTATTTTTAAAAGATTTATGAAATAAATGTTTCTTTCATTGCAATTCTGAACAAACTGTTTTATTAGCTCCAGCTATCTTAACATGTCCATGTCAAGAGAACTTTATTTAAAAAATATATATTTGCAGAACTTTGAAAGCGAGGAGTCCATATTTAAATTGTGAATGCTATGGAAATCTTCGTAAGTGGAGGAAACAAGTGAATACAAGCATGGTATCATTTATTTCAGAAAGCGGCACTCCCCAAGGTAGAGCTCAAGCCTGAGGTAGTGAGAACTAATACACCATCCAAGTTAATCATTGTGTTAAAGCAACATCGCAACTAGCCTATTAAAAAGCAACACATTTTAAGGTGAGACAAAATGCCACCAAACGACATGAGAAGTTCCATTTGCTAACTCAAAAATTTAAATCAACTCACAAACTAAACTCAGGACTGCAGTTGCACTAAAACAGTTCAGATTTAGTTTAATTTATTGTCCTAGCCAGTCAGTAGAAAGACAATACATGATTACAATCGAGCCATTTACAGTGTATAAGATACATGATAAGGGAATAACGTTTAGTGCAAGGTAAAGCCAGCTAAGTCCAATCAAGGATAGTCCAAGGGTCACCAAAGAGGTAAATAGTAGTTCAGCACTGCTCCCTGGTTGTGATAGGATGATTCAGTTGCGGAATAACAGCTGGAAGAAACTATCCCTGAATCTGGAGGTGTGTGTTTTCACACTTCTATACATTTTGCCCGATGGGAGAGGGGAGAAGAGGGAGTGGCCAGGGTGCGAATCGTCCTCGATTATGCTGCTGGTCTTGCGAAGGCAGCATTAGGTATAAATGGAATCAATAGAAGGGAGGTAGGTTTGTGTGATGGTCTACAATTCGCTGTAATTTCTTGCGGTCTTCGATGGAGCTGTTCCCAAACCAAGCTGTGATGCACCCCGATAAAATGCTTTCTTCTATGGTGCATCTGTAGAAGTTGGTGAGAGTTGTAGGGACAGGCCAAACTTCCTAAGCCTTCTAAGGAAGTAGAGGGGTTGGTGTGCTGTCATGGTCGTTGCTTCAGTATAGGTGATCCAGGAGAAGTTGTTGGGTGATATTCTCTTCTAGGAATTTGAAGTTTTCAACCGTCTTACTTTGGTGCCGTCAATGCAAATTGCGGTATGTGGACCGCTTTGCTTCCTGACGTCGATCACTATCTCCTTTCTCTTGCTGACATTGAGAGAAAGGTTGTTGTCTCAACACCAGGTTCTCAATCGCCTTCCTATACTCCATCTCATCATTATTTGATTAAACGTCACCCATTCCTTCTCTCCAGAGATGCTGCCTGTCCTGCTGAGTTACTCCAACATTTTGTGTCATCATTAGTTGATATCCGGCCCACAATGGTGGTGTCGTCTGCGAATTTGTAAATTGAATTAGATATGTACATGGCTGCACCGTTGTGGGTGTACAAGGAGTAAAGAAGGGGGCTGAGAACGCATCCTTGCAGAGCACCAGTGTTGAGGATTATCGTGGAGGATGATTTGTCCTCTATCCTCACTGATTGGGGTGTGTTGGTCAGGAAGTCAAAGATCCAGTTGCAGAGATGTGTGCTAACACTGCCCCACGAGTTTGGTGCTAAGCGTGGATGTTAATGGTGTTAAAGGCAGAGCTGTAGTCTATGATTAGGAGTCTGACGTAGGTCATCTCTCTTATCCAGGAGTTCCATGGATGAGTGCAAGACTAGCGTGATGGCATCATCCGTGGACCTGTTGTGGCGGTAGGTGAATTGCAGAGGGTCAAGGCCGCTGGGTAGACTGGATTCAATGCGTTCCATAACTAGCCTCTCAAAATTGTTTTCAAAAAATTCACCCTGTACTCATTTTGTTCTATATTCTAAAACCACACACCGTGATAAACCCTTTTGTGGTCCGCCACAGAAGCTGGTGGCAATCTGAGCAATAAAGAAGAAACAAGTACTGGGGAAAGTGGACTGAAAACAGTTCCTCCGCAGATGCTCCCTGACCCACTGAGTTCTTCCACAACTTACTTTTGCTCAAGAATCCAGCAGAATCTGATAACATTCTATCCTTCTCCAACCAATTTTTTAACCCTTCTTCAAAGCCACACAGCTGCTAGTCTCAGGAAGATACCAAGTTCAAATTGTGTGCAGAACCATTTGAGCATCAATTCCAGAACCCTGATCCTATGCTCAAAGCTGAACCAACACAATCCAGATAACACTGAGCATCAGATTTATGAATTGTATCTCTGACTCAGATTCATGTTATTACTAGGCTGCCAGGAACTGAATTTCAAATGTAACACTTATCATTAGGTATTGCAATTTTGGCAATGACTACATAAAATTTATGCCAAAGCAACAAAATGGTAACGATGTGCATGTTTTACTTTAAATGCACCAAGCGACATCTGTTCATCAGCATCTAACGATGTCCTTAACGGAAATTGAGCACATATATCTGCCTTGGGTCAAAATGAAGCGTTTCCAAACTAGGTCATAATGACTGAAATGACTAATTTTGATTTGCAACATATCCCTCCTGAAATTGAGGACAAAATAATTCAACCAGTAAACAGACTGAAAACAACCATAGAGCTCTTTGAATACATGCCGTTTCACTTTCCATAAATTGCTGAACTAAAAGGTCACGTTTTTCACACATTTCTCCCCAGTTCACAGTAATTATCAATCATGCAATACAAACGGCACACATATACTTTTTTACCTGACCACTTTTACAGAGCTCACTTGAAAACTTTTTTTTTAAAGCAAAGCACTTGGCACTTCTTAATTGATGTATTTGTATGGGAGCAGATGTTATCCCACAGAAGGTCAACCAGAGACCTCAGAAATGCATTAAGTTCAGTTTAGTTTATTGTCACCTGTACCCAGGTACAGTGAAAAGTGTTTGTTGCGTGCTATTCAGTCAGCAGAAAGACAATACATGATTACAATCGAGCCATTCACAGTGTATAGATACATGATAAGGGAATATCTGTGACCAAACTCAGAAAGGGGACAAGTCTAATGTGGTAACTATAGAGGGGTTTACCTCTTCTTCCCACAGGGAAATTCAGCACCTGAATCCTAAATTGTACCTCTCCAGTTACTGAACAATCTTCAAATCACAGAGGATTCCAGCTATCTAGGGGCAGAGTTGAGATGATCTTCACTGCACAACAACTCAAAGAAAACTTCAGAGAGCAACACCAACTACAATACATGGCCTTTTCCAATCTCACTAAAACCGTTGACTCCAACAATAGTGAGGGGCTGTGAAACTCTCAACTTCACCATTTTGTATTGCTTCACAACAGCTTGTGAACCATGATCCTAAGCTAAGGGTCTAATCTCAATGAAGTCAACAATGAAGTCTCAATGAAGACCAAAGTCAAACAAGCTTGCATTGCCCTGACACTTATCTCAGTCTTTCCCACCACAATGTTGCACGTCATCTCCAACAAACGTCCCATGGGAAACGAACAGGAAATCTTCACCCTTGGGAGACGAAACCAAAGGTCATCTCACGTTCAATATCGAGCTGCAGTGTGCAGAATCCCTCGATTTTCTGTTCATTCGTTTTAACAAAAACGATCTTTTGTTAACAGTTTTATAAAGTTGGATTACATAAAAAATCTTTAAAGAATTGAAAATGTAATCAGGCAATGTTACTGTTTCAGATGATCAAAGCCTGGAACTGGTGCACTAAAGGAAGAACTAAATTAAAATAGTTAAGACAAAAAAGCTGGAGTAACTCAGCGGTATCTCTGGATAGGAGGAATGGGTGACGTTTCAGGTCACATTAATAATAGTTGTAAATGACAAAGATGGTGTATCGTGAAAACCTATATCTTTTTGAATTTAGATAAAACAATGCATCTAATGGAACACATTGATGAGCCTTAAAATATTTTAAAATCATGGGTCAAGAATGAATGATGATTAAACATAACATACGTGAAATATTGAACGTAAAGGATAATAATACAACATGCATAATTCCCATTCATAGCTTTAAGATTACAGTTATAAAAGGAGGGGGACACAACATTACATTAACACAAAGCTGAGATAATTTATATAAGTTCATAAGGAATAGCCCATCAAGTCTACTCCGCCATTCAATCATGGCTGATCTATCTCTCCGAACCCCATTCTCCTGCCTTCTCCCCATAACTTCTGACACCTGTACTAATCAAGAATCAATCTATCTCTGGCTAAAACATATCCACTAACTTGGCCTCTACAGCTCCCGTGGCAAAGAATGCCACAGATTCACTACCTTCAGACTAAAGAAATTCATCATCATCTCCTTCCTAAAAGAACTTCCTTTAATTCTGAGGCTATGACCTCTAGTCCTAGACTCTCCCATTAGTGGAAACATCCTCTCCACATCCACCCTATCCAAGCCTATCACTATTCTGTATGTTTCAATGAGGTCCCCCCTCATTCTTTTAAACTCCAGCAAGTACAGGCCCAGTGCCGATCATCATAGGTGAACCTACTCATTCCTGTAAACCGCATCCCCCAGCCCTGAACGTCCCGGTCCAATGTGGTAATGGGACTGGCACTGTTGGTTTACCAGTTGGAGCCACACCGAACTCTCTAATAAGTGCCCTGCAAAAAGCTGGCCAGTTTGTATTTCTACACTGGTATGCTTGGTTGGCAGTCATAGCTCAAGGTCTGTGCATATGCAAGAGCTTTCAACTCCACTGCACAATCCAACCTGGCACAGAACTGGTGCTGTGTATCAGTGTGATACACGCTTGATGAAACAGCCCATCTAAAAGGCAATGATGTGTATTGCCACTGCTGATGAAGGTCTGAATCTCCATCACAACCAACTTAGACTGACTTTGATGTGCACACTGGAGACTGATGGCATCAATTCAATGCAGGGTGTCATAAACATCTTACACCAGGCATAAAAATGTAGGCCAACAATCCATTGCAGTACTGACACCACAATGCACTATTGGAGCTGGTGTTTCCAGATGAGATGTTAAACTGAAGCACTCAGGTAAACATGCAGTGCCACATTGTGCTATGTCAAAGTTCAAGGAAATGATCCCAGTCCTGACCAACATATATCCTCCTCAATTTCTGGGAACTGGCTGTGCATAAATTGGTTTCCACGTTTACCATGTTACAAGGAGAACACTTGGGTTATTAATTGACTGTAAATGCACCTTATAAATGCAAGCCTTGCTTTTCACCGCCTTTGGAAGAGAATAGCGAGATTGCATCTTGACACAGTAGAGGCAGGAAGACGCAAAATCACATTGCGCATCGATGTCATTCCCCACGATGAGCGAGCAGCAATTGTGTGTAAGATTTTTAATTTGATTTAATAAGAGAAAAGGAATACCATTGGTAGTACCAAACTGCAACAACATCCCCACTCCAGGCATTTTGCTTTGAAATCTTCACGCTTAATCTATCCTCAAATCTTACCTCAAGGGCTAATGTTTGATGGTCCCATGTCTGGCAGCAGGCCTGGTTCGCCGCTGTGAAGAAGAACCCTGCGTGCCACTACAAGCTTGGAAACCCTGACGACTGGAGAATCGAGGAGGGAGCCAATGGTGATGACGGACGCGAGGAGTAGGCCGGTAGGAGAGGGACTGGGGTATTGGCTCCAGAACGTTCAAGGTCGGCTGCAGTAGGCGCCCCCCGCCCTCCATGGACACAGAAGGGTCGGGCGAGGAGAGGGACGTCAGGTCTGTAGCAGCCTGGGGCTTACCTGGATTGACTGGACTTTGGGCTTTGGACTTTTCCCTTTATAAATAGACAATAGACAATAGGTGCAGGAGTAGGCCATTTGGCCCTTCGAGCCAGCACCGCCATTCAATGTGATCATGGCTGATCATCCCCAATCAATACCCCGTTCCTGCCTTCTCCCCATATCCCCTGACTCCACTATTTTTAAGAGCCCTATCTAGCTCTCTTGAAAGCATCCAGAAAACCTGCCTCCGCCACCCTCTGAGGCAGAGAATTCCACACTCACAACGCTCTGAGAAAAAGTGTTTCCTCGTCACCGTTCTAAATGGCTTACTCCTTATTCTTAAACTGTGGCCCCTGGTTCTGGACTCCCCCAACATCGGGAACATGTTTCCTGCCTCTAGCGCGTCCAAACCCTTAACAATCTTATATGTTTCAATGAGATTCCCTCTCATCCTTCTAAACTCCAGAGTGTACAAGCCCAGCTGCTCCATTCTCTCAGCATATCAGCAAATGGCACCAAAATGTGGCGACTGTGCATTTGTGTGTTATGCAAAAGAATTTCACTGTGCTGTGCATACTTGGCGATAAATAACCACTGACCATTAGATCATGAAGCTCTCCCTGTTTAAAAGACCGATGCACAGGACTCACCTCCTCACTTACAAGATAGAGTGGGTGTAACTTTACATCTGCCCAATTATAAGTCTTTCTATTTTCATTCTGAGACAGCAATGTGTTATTGCTAATACTTAAAAGTAAGAAAATAGCCAGCACTGAATGTACAGAATTATTTAGATTACTTGAATAAAGTCTTAGTGCAATTCCTTACAGTTAAAAAAAAAATTCACACTTATTCAACGATTTTCTTTCTCCTTATTGCTGATTGTAATTCAGATTGTGTGCAACCCGTAGGATTGCTGTGGTTTTCAACGTTCGGTTTTCATCACATCCCTTTCATTTGAATATAAATGAATGCAGCCACAGTATCGTCCGATTTTTCTTAAATTAAAGCATGTTATGGTTTTATTATTCATCCATGAAGCTCTTCCTTTACAACGGTAGACTTGAACAGTTTGGAGGTCCTTGCATTTGTACACGGAAGACCAGGGTCCAATCTAAATGAGATTTACAGCACACTGACACAACAACAGTGCTGCTGCCAAACAACTCCAGCAAACCAGGTTCAATCCTGACCTTGGGCATTGTCGGTGTGGGGTTTGGGACATTCTCCCTATGAATATGACGATTTCCTCTGATGCTCTGCACATGGATCTTGGACAAGTGAAAAGAGGCTAAACACAAGAAGGTCCCAGGGTCTGGAATCTAGCAAATTCCAAGTATGTCTTTCTGTGAAATACTTGTGATAGTTCTCCTGCGACACACAGCAACCTGTATTTCTTCATTTCTCCCCTGACCAATTTTCCTAATCTTACTTCCCCCCACGCTGTTACCACAGATTGCCTACTCAGAAGCACGTTACACCACATTCAAAGTCTGGAGAACCATTCCCTCCAGCAACATTAGATGCAGTGTCCTAGTCCCACATCCAAACAAGCACCATCCAATTCCTTGATGCATGAGTTCATTTTTAAACTACCAAACCCATTTGAGATTTACTTTTAAATTCAGCATTCATTTTATCAAAATAAAGAACGTGAAAACCTTGCGTTGTTCCGCTGATAGTGCCGAGCTGCAGAATTGCATCTCTTTGTTAGCACCATGGTGAAGGACAACTTCAACTCATGAGGCGTCCATTTAACTTGTCCTCCCACTAATCTCCAGGAGAACTTGTGCAAACACAGGATACTTTTTCTTCCCTCAGCAAACAGCTCGAAGATACCAACTGGCAAAGTTCACATGCAAATTATGGCCGTCTATGTTAAACATAGAAGAACTATTGGAAAAATATTAACAGGACACTATTGACTTGTAAAAGAAAAAATTGCAAACAAATTGCATTGACATGGTTCTTCATACAAACAATGTAGCCAAGTCTGGTATCAAGTCTGAAAGTCACTTTAGACCAAGTTAAAATTGAATCATAATATTACAAAAAGGAACAATCCCATGAGAACATTAGCAATAAGGTCCACAGTGATCCACTGCGTTAAATCATTTTGCACATGCATTCAGCTTTTGTTCTTACTATATTAAGGGCACTTTAATGAAAACGATGTTGTTTTGTTTGTATCCATGTGTCTACAATGGCCGCTTCAATACTGACTGGAATTAATTTGGAACTACTTGATGAATTATGAACGCACAAAGAAACATTAGTAGATATGTAGGAACGTGAAGTATTCTGGAATTTCCGTTTCAATCCAACATTTTCTTTGTTCCTGTCCTTAATAATCAACATGACTAAAATAGATGATCTGGTCATTATCACATGGTTGTTTGTGGTAGCTCCATCTCCACAAGTTCCCTGCTGTGATTCCTTCATTACAGCACTTTGAAAATACTTCACTGAGTGGAAATTACTTTTAAGCATTCTGAAAGGGATGTAAAAGGTTCATTGTTATTTTAATAGGTGTCTGCAGTGTGGGGATTCAAGTCTAGTTTTATTTTGCACATGTAAATACCGCAAAATTAATAATCAAACTTGACGCTTTGATCTGATGAAGGTTCTCGACCCGAAACATCTCCTATGAAGGCAAGCAGCAACTCTGGCACTACCTCGTCGTGCCATGGACCCAGATCACCTCCTCCATCAGGCTATCAGCAGAGAGCAGAGGCCACCCTGACTGAAGTCCCCTAAACCCTTTGCTCCACATGGAAAACAACTCCGAGCATCCATCCAGACAACTGAGACAAAAGCACACTGGATAGCCACCAAATGGTCACAGGAGTGGAAGGCAACCTCATCTCCATTACACAGCTACATCTCTTCACCAGATAAAAGCTGTCCAGGGTCTGACCTCCCCAGAGGAGCATGGGTGAAGCTCAACGGACTTGGTACTGGAGTTGGGCGTTTCAATGCCAGCATGTGGAGATGGGGGCTCCGCCAGAGCCCAGCCTGTGAATGCAGAGTAGAACAACAGACAGCCAACCATGTCATCTCTGATGTCACCCACCAAATGGAGCTCAGGGCCTGGCAGAAACAACCACCTGGCTGCTCAACACCGGCTTGAGATCTAACTATTCCTTTGGGTTATTTATGTTTCATTCGCAAGAAGAAGACCTATTCCTTTTCTCCAGAGATGCTGTCTGACCTGCTGAGTTACTCCAGCCTTTTGTGTCTATTGATGCTTTAGAACTCTCATTTAGGTGATTTGGATAAAATGGGATAAAATCACATAATTTAATGTTCAGACTATTTGTCAGGAGAAATAAAAGAGTGATAGTCCGCTGGTTTGGGAAAGTCGTTCCTTTTCATGGGACGTAACATGAGTTCAGGGAGTCAAGTCCACTTTATTGTTGTGCGCAAAGTATTGTGAGGTAGAGCAGCATTACAGACACATAGACTCAGACAACACACAAAGACAAATTATACATATATTACAAACAAATTGTTAGAAGACAGTGAAAAGAAAAATAATGCAAGAAACAAAGACATTAATGCAAAACATAATTAGTGAATCAATCTCCGGTAGCATAAGAGGTAAGGGCCTGTCCCACTTTCACTACCTAATTCATGATCCTTTTTACTCGTGGACATTTTTCGTCAGGCTAGGAAAATGCCCCGACCTACTTGATGCCACGAGTACCTACGACCAGCATCACAGCCTGCTACGACCTCCTCTGACCATGCTGCGAGTATGAGTCAAGGGCAAACTCGGCAGAGGTCATAAATTAGGTCGTGAAAGTGGGACAGGCCCTGTGGTCTGCAGAGGTCCATTGCCAAAGTATGAGTTGGTTGTGCAGGTTTGTTCAAGCACCTGATGGCACAGCAAACTAATGGAATGGTGTCTGCCAGAACTGGCATGCAATCGGTGTCATTTGAAAACAATAAATTGGGAATTGAATACGTCTTAAGTTCATATGTAACGGGATAAAGTCTACAAGCAAAGAGACTAAAGGAAAACTAATCTCGAAGAGAGAGCCTAAGAAAAGTTAAGGAGAAAATTGACTGTCTGGGAGCATATAGAAGTCTCAAAAATATAATGATAAATTGAGCAGACTTGCTATTGATAATGAGTTAATCATCAGCACATAGTGTCTGCCAAATAATGTGGGAGCAGGAAGTAATGATGGGAAGAATCATGGACTGCAAAGATGTGACTACCTAAAAAATCAGTACGGGGAATTAATTCCAGCAAGGAATAATACACTGCCAAACAATGAGGAAGAAAAAAGGGGTGATGAAGTTATGGTACTTATTATAAATAACATGCAGGTAGAAAAAATTGAAACAATATGAGGAAGACAAAAACCAATTCCATTTAGTGATTAAAAAAGTAACAAATCATATTTATAGACATAATTTATAATCTAAAAGGGTGGAGGGAGCAAAAGGCAGGCAAATTTGGAAAATGGGAACAAAATGGTAAATATGGAGGATTGGGCATCTAAAGCAATAAGGGGATAAAGTTTGTAATGGTATGGGCAGCTCAAATAAAGGGAAAAGAATAAGAGCAAAAATAGGGATTATCTAGACAATAGTGAGCACATATGATATGCTTCACGATAATAAAATAGTCCTGAAAAACAGATTAATAGATTGCATAGTGACTTTGCTTCAAAAAAATAACTTGGGAGAATAAAGTGCACAATTATATTGACAATGAGAACATTCAAGTCATAGTCCCACAGAGTGCAAGAAAAATATGTTCCAGTGAAAGGAAAGAAACAAAGGACTATGAGACTCCATTGATAAATGAAGGCACAAGTGAACAATCGAGGGCAAGGAAAGAAGTACTCGAACAGCAGCAGAATACATGGGATTAAGTCAATTACTTTAATGGGAAGGCAAAGAAGAATCCTGGCATTCACTTATGAAGATAAACAACATAGTCAGACCAATTTCTTGTTTTCTTACAAACCTCAATTTAAATTGGCTTACAAAATGGGCCATAAGGGCATGAGTTGAAACAATACCACAGATAATGATAAAGGGGTTGATAAGAAATACTAAATTATTCTGTTTCATTATATACAGAAGAAGTAGAACAGTTGGAGTTGGTTCTGGATGTCCTAAAGAGTATCAACACAGATAAATTTCCTGGGCCTGAGCAGATATATCTGAGGCGATTGGGGGAAGTTAGAGAAGAAATTGCAAGAGGCTGAGAAATAAGACTCATCACTAGATACCGGTGAACTGCCGAAAGACTGGCGGGTGGCTAATGTTGTGCTTCTCTTTAAGGGCTGCAAAGAAAAGCCTGGGAACTGTAGACCAGTGAGCCTAACATCTGTGGTGAGCAAATTACTGGCAAGGATTCTGAGGGATAAGATATACAGGGATAGACAGGGGCTAATTAGGTATAAAACCAGTATGGTTTTATGGGAGACGGTCTCACAAATCTGATTGAGCTTTTTTGAAGTAACCGAAAAGGTTGATGAGGGGAAAGCTGCAGATGTTGTCTAAATGCCCCCAACAACCCATTTGATAAGATTCCGCATGGTAGGTTGCTCTGGAAGGTTAGATCGCATGGGATCCAGGGAGAGCTAGCTTACTGAATAGAGAAATGGCTTCATGGAAGAAATCAGAGGGTGATGGTGGAAAGTTGTTTTTCAGACTGGAGGCATGTGACTGGTGGCTTAAATCAGCTATTTGTTTGAGAATGTAGACAGTGTGGGAACAGGCTCTTTGGCCCACCAAGGCCATGGTGACCAATGATCACCCGTGCACCATTTCTATCCAACGCACTCGTAACAACTTACAGAAGCCAATTAACGTACAAACTTGCACATCTTTGAAATGTGCAAGGAAACTGGAACACCCAGAGAAAACCCAGTTGATCACAAGAATAGTGATGTTGCCACACACCTCCAGTGACCCCAGCTCGATTCTCATCTCTGATTTAGTCAGTATGAAGCAAGTTTGTTCTCCCTTTGACTCAATGGGCTTCCATGGGCTACTCTACCTTCTCTGAAATCCCCAATACATGAAAGTGGCTTAACTGGCCTCTGTAAATAACTGCTAGTGTGGGTGGTTGGCAGGGGAATTGGGGGGAGTTGCAGGGCATGTGATAGAGAATAGATTACAGGGAAATAAAGGGGAATGCAATTGATAGGAATATTGCAAGAATTGCCAAAGAAACAATAGAACAAACGATCTCTTTCCTGGTCCTAAAAAAAAGTAAATATGTGGAGGAGGGGAGGTTGCAGCAGAACAACCATCATCGACTGATAGGGCCGAATTGCCTGCTTCTGTGCCAAGTTTCCTGTATGATCCTAAAGGGCTTTGTCCCACTTAGGTGACTTTTTAGGCGAGTGCAGGAGACTCGGCGCTCGCCTTGTGATCGCCACATGGACGCCACATGTTTGCTGGTGGTCTCTGGTGAGTCTCCTTCATGGTCACGAGGAGTTCCCGCATTCTGGGAACTAGTCATGGCCTCAGTATGGTCGCAGCAAATTTTTTAACATGTCGAAAAATTATCTGCGACCAGAAATTGGTCGCCATGGAGAAAATTGATACTTTTGGAGCAGTTGTAGTGGGGTCACCGTGTCGTTGTAGGTAGTCGAGGTAGTCGTAGGTAGTTTTAGTTATTCTCCTTTGTTGACTGGGCATTTTCATTGGCTCATTGGGGGGAAAAAAACGTAAGCACTAGTTTTCAGAACCAAGGAAAACCGATCGGTAATGTTAAATGCCCGCTAAAGAGTGAGTGAGTGAGTGTGCGTGCGTGTCACTCTGACGGTCACCGTTCCAGTTCGGGGTTTATCAGGCGAGTGCCTCGAGCTTGAAGGTCGCAGGCAGTCCGCTGAAAAGTCGCCTAAGTGGGACAAGCCCTTTAGTATCAATTTTTGCATCATGCGACAGGGGAGTTGTGCATGGTGCAGAAGCATGTTTGGTCTACAGACCCTCCCGGCGTGGGAGGGGGGGGGGCACCGAAAACTACGGGGGGGGGGCATTTTGTAAAATTGTTGGCGCCCTTTACGTGTAGTGACGACTCTGTGTATGCCTAGGAATACAAAACAAGGCATCTCACTTTGACTTGTCACAAGTGACAATAAAAGTATCCAATCTAATCTAAATCTAATCTACTGCATGCAAGACATAATTTATATCCAACATTTCTTTGGGCAGCGTCAGGATGCAATGCTTTGTGATTACCAGAACCACAATATAGCAGGAAGGAGACAGAAACAAACTCCTGTTGGCAAATTGAGGAAAGGTGCATTAACAACAAAAAAAGTACTAGATTCAGAGGTACATTTACAAAATGCGTGGGCAACATAAAATTAGGGTGAAAATGGGATGTAGGTCAGCTCAGAGGAGAACTTAGACTAAAACACTGGAAAACATACAAACTACAAACGTGCGGAACAGACATGAAATTAGCAAATCATTTTCAAAAATGATAAACAAAATTAAGACGTGATACATTTTGGAAAGAACGATAAAGCGGTGATCAATTCATGGCTAATTGGGGCAAAGGATGGCGGAGTTTAATCAAGCAGGCACTATAACATTTGCAAGTACTATAACAACTTTGAAAAGACATTTGGACAGGTACAGGGATAGGAAAGGTTTAGAGTCTTTTGGCCACCTTCTAGGCCATTAAATGCAGCCTTTTGAATGAATCCAAATTTTGTAGAACAAATCCTTTTATTGTTATTAATATGTTTTTGATCGTCTTTTATTATTTTTATTTTAATCTTAAAATGAACGTATTTAAAATACCAAAGAGTAAAAGATGATTCAGCGAAATAGTCCTCTCCGACTGACGGCCACAATTAAAACATTAGCAAGTCATGAGGGCTATTTTAACACCTGTTATGCTGATGACTTAGTTCCAATGCGACTCTAGAATGTACATTAACCTCCCTGCCTGACTGGCGCCACCACCGCCTGAGGCTGGTTGACGAGAGGGAAAATATCGGGGAGAGTCCGCTGGCCGTCCAGTCTTCAGTATTATCTACTCTTGATAGCGGTGCACGTGGCTTTCCGTTTGAAGTTGAATTTGGGAATAGTTAAACAGCGTATTTGTTTGACTATGTTTTTTATTCTGTCTGCTTAACAGCCCATCATGTCAAAGAAAACCAAGAGAACGCTGAGGGAAGAAAAAATAGTTTTTAATGAGGATTGGGAATGGAAACAGCAATATTATCTTGTTTCTGCCAAAGATAAGATGATTTGCTTGCTTTGTGATACTGCAATATCAACATTGAAGAAATTCAATGCTCATCAGCATTATGCCACTCATAAGGATCACAAATATCTCAAATTAGGGTAAACCACGAGGAATAGATTTCTTCAACAACTTTCAAGATAAATGTTGTGAAGTTGGACTGGATTTGGTTAATTTAGTGAGTGTATGTACAGACGGTGCACCTTCCATGACAGGAAAATGTGAAGGGTTTATTGCACAGATAAAAATGGTATTATCAGATCCAGATGCTCTCATTTCTTTTCATTGTATCTTACATCAGCAACATCTCTGCTAAATCTACTATTTTAAGTGACACTTTGCAACATGTTATAAGTATTGTTAACTATATTCGTGCAAATGAAACACGGCATCATCAGTTTCGTAATATGCTAAAGTTGGATGATGAGGCATTCAGTGTGGATTTGCCATATCATTGTAAAGTGCGTTGGCTATCGCAGGGACAGGTGTTAGCAAAATGTTTATCTTTGCGAGAACAGATAGTTACATTTCATGAAGAACCGAATCAGCAATGTGAATTATTGAAAGAAGATTTCTATAGAAATACTACATTTCTGTGTGATATCATGTCAAAGCAAAATGACTTGAATGTTTCTTTGCAAGGTAAAACTAAGTCTATATATGATATGTGGCAAAAATACAAGCATTTCGAAAAAATCTATATTTTTTCAAAACTCTTCTTCAAAATGAAATTTCGGATGAACCTTTTCCCCAGTTAGCGAAGGTCATTGATGAGCAGGAGGATTCATGCGAATCATTTGAAGAATACGCAGCTGTTATAGACTTATTAATTAAAGAATACAATGAAAGGTTCACTGACTTTGAGAATCATGACATCACACTCAAATTAGCATTTCAACCTCACCTAGTTGATGTCTCGAAGGCTCCTAAAGAACTACAGATGGAATTGATTGAGCTCTCAGAAGATGACATTTTAAAGTCCTTATTTGACGCTAAGAAAGATCCGATTGAAATATGGAAAAATGCAATAGAATACTCACGTCTTCGGCAACATGCACGAAAAATGCTTCCTTGCTTTTCAACCACTTATTGCTGCGAACCTGCATTCTCCTACCTAACCCAAATCAAGACGCCCTTAAGGTCACAAATGACGGATACCCATCTAGAAGATCAGCTGAAACTGCGTACCTCCATGTTGCAACCAAATATTCAAATGCTTTCCCACAAAAAGCAGTCATTAAAAGGTTAGTTAACTTTAGAATTAACAACATTTTTTCATTTGCTTGAAGTTAGTACATAGTAGTTAGATTTTTACAAAATAATGTACATTTTGAAGTATATCTAATTGAAGTTTCTTGGATGCGGCCTTATTAGATTACAGCTAACTTAATGTGGCATTCCAACATGGAAAGGTTCCCCACCCCTGGTTTAGAGGGATGCAGGCCAGGTGTGACTGGTGTCAATAGGACATTGTGGTCGGCATGGGCAAGTTGGGCCGAATGGCCCGTTTCCATGCTGTATGACTCTAAGTCATTCAACAAAAAACAGGAAGAAACTTCTCACAGAGACTGAAATGAAAAGTGAAGATAAATGTGAATTTATGAAAAACCTTGGGTAGCATGGCATTCCAAAATATGTGCTCAGTTCTTGTGTCCATAAAAAAGATGACAAAACAACATAGAAGATGCAACAAAAAAGTTAACATTAGAAGAACTAGAGGCTGCAGTTCATTACTCTGGAAAAAGAAAAAAGGGGAAAACAAAGATATTTTAATTTGTGGAGAAAACAGTGCAAGGGCATTTAATGTGGGAGTCACTGAAACATCCAAACGGGAATTCAGGAGAACCTTCTTCACCCAGAGAGTGGTCAAAATGTGGAATTCAACAGCACAAGGATTCTGAGACATGGCTGGCATCTCCACCTTTAAAGATAGATAAACTGGAGGGTATCTTCATGAACTTGATGAGATTAGCTGCATGAGGAAGGCTTGGACCAAACGGTATGTATGCTGTAAACCACACTTCATTTCCACTGTGAACCACCTGTTTCAATCTCACGAATCTGTAAAATAACAATTCATATTTACAGGAGAGCAAGGTTTTACTAACCCTTTTTGGACAAAAAATCTTTTACATAGATACGTAGACAATAGGTGCAGGAGTAAGCCATTCGGCCCTTCGAGCCAGCACCGCCATTCAATATAATGGCAGATCATCCACAATCAGCGCCTTCTCCCCATACCCCTTGATTCCACTAGCTCTAAGAGCTCTATCTAACTCTCTTTTGAAAGCATCCAGTGAATTGGCCTCCACTGCCTTATGTGGCAGAGAATTCAACAAATTCACGACTCACTGGGTGAAAACGTTCTAAGTTCTAAATGGCCTACCCCTTATTCTTAAACTGTGGCCCTTGGTTCTGGACTCCCCCAACATCGGGAATATGTTTCCTGCATCTAATGTGCCCAATCCCTTAATAATTATATATGTTTCTATAAGATCCCCTCGCATCCTTCTAAATTCCAGTGAATACAGGCCCAGTCGCTCCATTCTTTCATCATATGAAAGTCCCGCCATTCCGGGAATTAACCTGGTGAACCTACGCTGCACTCCCTCAATAGCAAGAATGTTCTTCCTCAATTTAGGTTTTAGAGAGCCAACTTCAAGCCGTGTCCTTTGTCATTGCTTGAATCCGAGACCACAAGAAAAAAAACGGCTGCAACTGTGCCTGGCCTGCTTTGCCCTTCAAGGTCAAGGTTTTAATTACTCTCGGCTTCTGAGCCTCTGGACCATGCCAGGCTACCACCACTGATCTCCGCACAGATTACTGCACACTGCTGCACCAGCGAGGTCAACCAAACTATGTACTCCAGGAGAGGCAACTTGATCCACTTCAATTAGTAAGCAGATCAGATATGATACTTACTTGTGCAGGAAGGAGCTGCAGATGCTAGGTTAAACTGAAGATGGATACAAAATGCTGGCGTAACTCAGCGGGACAGGCAGCATCTCTGGATAAAAGGAATGGGTGACGTTTTGGGTCGAGATCCTTCAGACTGAAGTCAGAGGAGAGGGAGATACATAGATAAGGAGGTGTAAGGTGTGGAAACGGGACAAAGGGGATGCAGATTAAGGAAATTGTAGAATGGATCATTGTTAGCTGGGAGAAGGTAACAACAAAGCAAACAGATAAAATGTAGTCGGAGACAGTCAGACTGCTCAGAGAAATGGGAAGAGGGAGGGATGGAGAGAGAGGGAAAGCAAGGGTTACTTGAAGTTAGAGAAGTCAATGTTGATACCGCTGGGGTGTAAGCTACCCAAGTGAAATATGAGGTGCGGATCCTCCAATTTGAATTACTTGAATTGTTGGCTTGCCAAGTGCAGACATTCATTGATTCCTCTCAGAGATCTCCACAATTTCTGGCCAGGTAGGTTTCCAGTTGCATTGTTAATATAGATTGGAGTCAACCGTTTTTGTTTATTAAAAAAAAAGCAAATGGGATCTTCGATTTCCTCCATGGAGTTAGAGCACAGGAAAACCTGAAATATAATGCCAAGCTTTTACGAATCATAGTTTTGGCCTCAGCTGGGTATTGCATCCAATTTGAGGAATGATTTCAAGGCTTTGTACAAGTTTATCGTTAAAAAATCATTGAATACAAAACTCAGCTCCAATTTTACAGCACTGTATTTAGAATATTGCACAGTGGGCTCCCTATCCAAGGGAGAATATTTTTGAAAGAGGATGTACTAAGAAGCATCAAAATGATTTCTACGATAACGGGTCTGTCATGTGAGGACAGATTTGAGTTTAGAAGAATGAGGGGTAACCTAATTGAATATGCAATATTCTCACCAGACTTGATGGGTGCAGAGTTGTCATCCCCCCCCCCCCCCCCCCCAAATTACTCTCGTACCAGGGATCATAGTTTGAAAATAACGGATTGGCTATTCAGGACAGAGCCTAGATGATAATTCTTCATGACGAGGCCAACAAAGTCTTGGGATTCTTCTTTCCAAAGGGATGTGGAATGTCAGTTGCTAAGTATGCTCAAAGCAGAAATCGAGAGATTATTATTTTTTAATATATATTCTAAAAGTAGAGGGCATATGCTTAATGTGAGAGGGGAGAGATTTAAGAAGGACTTCAGGGGAAACTTTGTCACTCAAAGTCCACATCTGGAATGAGCTGCCAGAGGAAGCAATAGAATGACAACTTTCAAAAGACATTTTGACAGATATCCGGATAGGATGGGTTAAGAGAGATATGGGCCAAGTGCTGGCAAAGGGACTAGCCTAGAATGCCGACTTGGTTGGCATGGACATGGTGGGCTGAAGGCCCTATTTCTATGCTGCATAGATCCATGTCTCTCTCTATTGACAGCGCTACAGAACTCCGCAATACAGAGGAATCAAGGTGCCTGTGCAAACTTTGCAGAATGTTAATCTACGGGGGGGCAGTAATTACAAAAGCCAACTGTGTTTTCATTACCAGATGGATTGAATAAAGGAAGTAGGAAGGTTATGTTTCAATTATGTCGAGCAGTGATTCCATCTGGAATACTGCGTACAGTAATGGTCTCTGCATTTAAGGAAGGATGCTAATATGTTGGAATTAGTTCAGAGAAGGTTTACTGGACTAATATCTGTAATGGATGACTTGTCATATGAGGGAAGGTTGGATGGGCTTGGCTTGTTTGTATCAGTTGGAGTTTAGAAGCGTGAGAGGGGAATTAATTGAAACATTCAATATGGGATGGATGTGGAAAGAATGTTCCTTTGTGTGTGAATCTACAATTAAGGGTCATTGTGTGAAAACAAGAGGTTGTCCATTTAAGCCAGGGATGAGGCCAAATTATTTATCTAATTGGGTTGTGAATCTTCCCAAAAGGATACCGGAAGCACCGTGTGACAATTCTTTAAAGCAGAGTATATAGATATTTGATTTGCAGGGGCTCAGAGGAGTGGGGCAAAATGGTTGGGTGGGGGTGGCGTGGGAGGAGAAACATTAACTGCAGATAGATGGAAGTCACAATCACATCAGCCATCATCTTATTAAATGGTGGAACAAGCTTGAGGGGCCGAGTGGCATACTCCTGCTCTTAGGTTGCAAGTTCATATTTGCACTTGTTCTTATGCAGGGATGTGGAACTTTACTTCTGTGGAAGGGCTGTAGAAATAGAAGGTTTTAAGGCAGAGAAAGGAAGGTGGCATTTAAAGGTAATGCTCAAACCTTAGCAGAATGTTCAAACAACTAGCAGAGGCCATTCCAGTGGCAGGAGGATCAGTTATAGAGCATCAGGTCGCTGGCCATGGAGAAGTTAAAACCCATGCATCAAGTTGCTGTGTTCTGGAATACACCAAGTGGGTAGTGGAAGCAGGATCAGTAACTTTGTTGAAGGAATTGGGCATATGTTTGAAATGGAAAACATTGCAGGATTGTGGGGAGTGTACAGTGTGATGAGGTGGAGGTGGTGGCCCCGGCATTTCCTCTCTCTCTCTATCCCTCCCCAACCCAAGTCACACTAGCTTCTCATTTTCACCCTACAAACAGCTTATAATGGCCTGTTTCCTTTATCATCGTTACTTTTTTGCATATCTTTCATTCATTGTTCTTTATTCTTAAATGCGTCGGGGAGCACTTCGGGTCCAGTGATCACAATACCATTAGTTTCAATATAATTATGGAGAGGGTCAGAACTGGACCTAGGGTTGAGATTTTTGTTTGGAGAAAGGCTAACTTTGAGGAGATGCGAAAGGATTTAAAAGGAGTGAATTGGGACATGTTGTTTTATGGGAAGGATGTAGAAGAAAAATGGAGGACATTTAAGGGTGAAATTTTAAGAGTACAGAATCTTTATGTCCCTGTTCGGTTGAAAGGAAATAGTAAAAATGGAAAGAGCCATGGTTTTCAAGGGATATTGGACACTTGGTTCGGAAAAAGAGAGAGATTTACAATAATTATAGGCAGCATGGAGTAAATGAGGTGCTTGAGGAGTATAAAGAATGTAAAAAGAATATTAAGAAAGAAATTAGAAAAGCTAAAAGAAGATATGAGGTTGCTTTGGCAAGTAAGGTGAAAGTAAATCCAAAGGGTTTCTACAGCTATATTAATAGCAAAAGGATAACAAGGAATAAAATTGGTCCATTAGAGAGTCAGAGTGGACAGCTATCTGCATAGCCAAAAGAGATGGGGGAGATATTGAACAATTTCTTTTCTTCGGTATTTACGAAGGAGAACGATATGGAATTATGTGAGGTAAGGGAAACAAGCAGAGTAGCAATGGAAACTGTGAGATTCAAAGAAGAGGAGGTGCGGACACTTTTGAAAAATATGAAAACGGATAAGTCTCCAGGTCCTGACAGGATATTCCCTAGGACATTGAGGGAAGTTAATGTAGAAATAGCAGGGGCTATGACAGAAATATTTCAAATGTCATTAGAAACGGGAATAGTGCCGGAGGATTGGCGTACTGCGCATGTTGTTCCGTTGTTTAAAAAGGGTTCGAAGAGTAAACCTAGCAATTATAGACCTGTTAGTTTGACGTCAGTGGTGGGCAAATTAATGGAAAGGATACTTAAAGATAATATATATAAGCATCTGGATAAGCAGGGTCTGATTAGGAACAGTCAACATGGATTTGTGCCTGGAAGGTCATGCTTGACTAATCTACTTGAATTTTTCGAAGAGGTTACTAGGAAAATTGATGAGGGTAAAGCAGTGGATGTTGTCTATATGGACTTCAGTAAGGCCTTTGACAAGGTTCCTCATGGAAGGTTGGTTAAGAAGATTCAATTGTTGGGTATTAATGGTGGAGTAGCAAGATGGATTCAACAGTGGCTGAATGGGAGATGCCAGAGAGTAATGGTGGATGGCTGTTTGTCAGGTTGGAGGCCGGTGACTAGTGGGGTGCCTCAGGGGTCTGTGTTGGGTCCACTGTTGTTTGTCATGTACATCAATGATCTGGATGATGGTGTGGAAAATTGGATTAGTAAGTATGCAGATGATACTAAGATAGGTGGTGTTGTGGATAATGAAGTAGATTTTCAAAGTCTACAGAGAGTAGATTTTCAAAGTCTACAGAGAGATTTAGGCCATTTGGAAGAGTGGGCTGAAAGATGGCAGATGGAGTTTAATGCTGACAAATGTGAGGTGCTACATCTCGGCAGGACAAATCAAAATAGGACGTACACGGTAAATGGTAGCGAATTGAGGAATGCAGTTGACCAGAGGGATCTAGGAATAACTGTGCATAGTTCCCTGAAGGTGGAATCTCATGTAGATAGGGTGGTAAAGAAAGCTTTTGGTGTGCTGGCCTTTATAAATCAGAGCATTGAATATAGAAGTTGGGATGTAATGTTAAAATTGTACAAGGCATTGGTAGGCCAATTCTGGAGTATGGAGTACAATTTTGGTCGCCTAATTATAGGAAGGATGTCAACAAGATAGAGAGAGTACAGAGGAGATTTACTAGAATGTTGCCTGGGTTTCAGCAACTAAGTTACAGAGAAAGGTTGAACAAGTTAGGTCTTTATTCTTTGGAGCGCAGAAGGTTAAGAGGGGACGATAGAGGTCTTTAAAATTATGAGCGGGTTAGACAGAATGGACGTGGATAAGCTTTTCCCATTGAGAGTAGGGAAGATTCAAACAAGGGGACATGACTTGATAATTAAGGGACAGAAGTTTAGGGGGAACATTAGGGGGAACTTCTTTACTCAGAGAGTGGTAGCTGTGTGGAATGAGCTTCCAGTGGAAGTGGTGGAGGCAGGTTCGATGTTATCCTTTAAAAATAGATTGGATGGGTATATGGACGGGAAAGGAATGAAGGGTTATGGTCTGAGTGCAGGTAGATGGGACTAGGGGGAAGTATTTATTTTTAATTAAAAAAAAAAATTAAAAAATGTTCGGCACGGACTTGAAGGGCCGAGATGGCCTGTTTCCGTGCTGTTATGGTTATATGGTTATATGGTTATCTCTCCACATCATCGTCTATATCTCTCGTTTCCCTTATCCCTAACCAGTCTGAAGAAGGGTCTCGACCCGAAACATCACCCATTCCTTCTCTCCCGCTGAGATACTCCTGCTTTTTGTGTCTGTCTTCTGGGGGTGGTGGTGATGGGTTGTTTGTAGAAAAAAACGAAATATGAGAGGTAGGTGCAATCATATATTCAAAGATCTGATGTGTGCATGAAGGGCTAACTAACTGGCCATCTTGGACATACTCTTTTCCACCAGCCTGCAGGGTCTCAGGTTATGCATGCAGTAGTCTTGTGAAGAGAAAAGAGTCATGCACATGATTTTGCTTACAGTGGGTAGCACATAATGTGAAGGAGAGATTAGGGTCATTGCAGAGCAGAACAAATCATGCCTACATTAGACAACTGCTTTTAAACCAGTTTATACACACACACATGATAGAGTTATAAAAAGGCTAATCAGAATATGCAACACGGTTTATTTTGACTTTGGATGCCAAGTTCAATTGTCTATTCATACAACAATGTGTGAAGTTACTTTAAAAAGCAAAAACCCTCCTCCCATACAAAACCAAAACGTCTCTACATTGGAGACCCGCACACTTTTCTATCATATTTTGACCTATTGAACAAATTGCACGTGCACATTTTTCATCCAGCTGGTTGGCTCAGGTTTTTATCTTTATTAATGGAAGCTGCAAATGAGGAGTCAGAAAAAACCCCGCCATTCATTAATGTTAAAAAATACAAATCAAAAATGGGCAACCTAAGAATATTTGCCAATAAAACAAAAAAGGCAAACCAACCAACTGCTTAAAATATTTGTTTCAAAAATACTGGCATCCAAGCAGAGGACTTGAGACAAAGTGTTAAACAAAGCGTATTACAATAAATTGTTAAGATGCATCCACACAACAGAATTTATTTTACACTGGCTGGAATAACGTCTCAGAATTTGCTGTAGTTACAACGGCAAAACGATGTTGTCACCACAATTCCGTGTGACACTGTCTGAGACTTTAGGAATTCTATGCATGCATAGATCTGTCAATTGAACAGAAATCCCCAAGTTGGTGTGTGTCTGCCCTCATTCACAGATACCTCTTCTTTCAACTGATGGAAATTTCAGGTTGACATGAACTGTCGTTATAATATGTACTAAAATATTATGAGGAATGATCAAGTTTTTCAGCAATATACTGTGGCATTATTATTACCTGCCGCTCTCTCTGGACTTAAAATTCAATTTTTCTGGATGTGAATTATAATTCCCTCAATTGTTTCATTCAAAATACAATGCATTTTTAGATATATTATTTTTGTAATCAAAAATTGAAAATTCTTTCATTTTCTATTTTAATATCAATATTCTAGTGCTAGTGTTAACTAAACTCACTAACTATTCCAATCTTTATGTTGTGTTCTGCACGCTGTTCAAAATATTACACAAAAATTGTTATTTTTGTTACCTGGTTTGATGTCCCAGAGAAACATCAATGAGATGAGCAGCTTAGCTAACTTAACGACATTGCTGTTGCTGTACACCAGGGTCTCCGTGGATTGTCACTTTGTCATGGTGGGGAAGCTTGTGTGGTCCTGAAATCCTGAGAGCGATGCCGTCTGGAGCTATGCTCCTGGTAGGGTCACCCATGGCGGTACGGTCGAGGGGAGGACTCTGACAAAGAGCAATCCAACCAAGACCTCAATGGTGGAACAGGCGGAGGATGATGGCTGACCTTAGTGGAGTGGATGAAGGCTGCCGCAGAAAAGGGTCTCCGGTCGTCTTGCACTCCATGCCACTGGATCCTGACCCAGATCTGTCAAGGACCGCTTGGTGGCTGTCTGTGCACTAGTCTCCCCACGTTAAACAAAGTCACGCACTGGCGTCCTCCAACCTTGGGGACACCCATGGTCAGCCATGACCAAAGGGGGCCTAAGTAAGACACCACGGATCCCCTTAAACTGACAGCAACATTGGAAGAACATCCACAAATTTCAATAAATTGTTTAATTTAGTTGTTTCCACCGTGCAGAAACAGGCCCTTCGGCCCACCAAGTCCGCGTTGACCAGCGATCCACACACACTAACGCGGTCCTACACAGACTAGGGATAATTTACAATTATACCTAACCAATTAACCTACAAACCTGTATGTCTTTGGAGTGTGAGAGGAAACCAGAGATCCCGGAGGAAACCCA
The DNA here is from genome assembly GCA_038087875.1 of Malacoraja senta. Lineage (NCBI taxonomy): Eukaryota > Metazoa > Chordata > Chondrichthyes > Rajiformes > Rajidae > Malacoraja > Malacoraja senta. The sequence goes on along the minus strand of CM075983.1, from coordinate 54,070,116 downwards.
CGAGGGTCATGGGGAGAACGTACAAACTCCATACCGAAAACACCCTTAGTCAGGATCAAACCCGGGACTCTGGCGCTGTAAGGCAGCAACTCTACCGCTGCGCCACTGTGCCGCCCTTAGTTCAAAGTATTTTGAAGTCAGTGGCAAGACCTATGACGTCATCATTTTAGCAAAAATTCAGCACAATATTTTCAATTGATCAGAGACCTTTGCCCCTGTGTAAAACCAGACTCGAGAGCATGGTGACTAGAAGCATTACACACTGTTTCAAGGCATGGTACCCATCACATTGAAATGGTTATTTACATTTCTTGTAAGTCCATTGCCCAAGGCTGTTGAATTGTTTCCAATTTGATGCATTTTTTTCATTTTTCTATTTTTTCCACACAAAGTGTGCTGGCTTGAAGGGCCGAATGGCCTACTCCTGCACCTATTGTCTAAAGTGTGGTGGGTGTATGGAACATGCTGCCAGAGGAGGTAGTTGAGGCAGGGGCTATCGCAACATTTAAGAAACAGTTAGACAGGTACCTGGTTAGGACAGGTTTGGAGGGATGTGGACCAAACGCAGGCAGGTGGGACTAGTGTTGCTGGGACATGTTGGTCAGTGTTGGCAAGTTGGGCCGAAGTGAATGAGTCCTGAACCAGAAACTCTGACTATCCCTTTGCTATCATAACAATGTATGTAGGTTAAAATTGAAAGAAACAAAATACAATGGTTAAAACTCTCTTAAAAAAAAGAACATGTATAAGAAACTGACCAAGTCAGGCTGTTGAAAGATTGAAGCATTATCAAAATGCATCTTACTTCTCGTCAGGAGGTCCAGCAGCTCAAGTTTCATCAGTTCCACAGCCGTCATGTGTAGCGCAGACGAAACAAGACAAAAGGTATTATCTCCTAGTGTGTGTACACACCCTCTATCAATGACAGCAAACAATGAATACTCAGAGCCAACAACATCTTGCCGTGAGATGAAGATGGACAGTATGAACATGGGAGCGGCACTGTGGGCACATTACCATTTCGTTATCGACACCAAACTCCCTTTGTAATAGCTTTGAGACAGTACCTTCAGCGAAAGGGCTGAATGTGGTCAAGAAGGCAGCACCCCATCAGTTTCTCAGCTAACATTAATGACGGACAATAAATGATGGTCCTGATAGTGCAATCCAGATCTTGAAAAAATAATGAATACTGTATAAAAAAAGAGAGCTTGCCTCCTCAATGCTCATGTTTCTGCATTCTTGGAAAATTATTGCAAAGCAACACTAACAGAGGATTCATTGTAATACATCATCCAGGCTAGGTTAATTATTTTTAGTTTGGTTTAAAGATACAGCATGGAAACAGGCTGGTCCTTTGGCCCACTGAGTTCATGCCGACCAGCGATCCCAGCACACTTACACTATCCTACACACACCAGTGACAATTTACAATTACACCAAGCCAATTAACCTACAAACGTGTACGTTTTTGGAGTGTGGCATGAAACCAGAGTTCCCAGAGAAAACCCACACAGGTCACGGGGAGAACGTACAAAGTCTGTACAAACAGCACCCATGGTCAGGATCAAACCCAGGTCTCTGGCGCTGTAAGGCAGCAACTCTACCGCTGCACCACAATGCCGCCCCTTTTGTATATAAGGTCAGGACCAATGCAAAGTCCATCTGACCAAAGGTGGTTCCTTTAAACTACCTTTCAGCTTCTCCTTCCATGTTTGTCTTTTGTAGATGGAGGTGGGAAATACTTCTTGGGAATTCCCTGATGCTGGTCGCTGCACCAAGATTAAGAATAATGTGACACACCAAGTAGAACGGGTGAAAGATGGTCCAAAATTGGTCTCAAGCACAGTCTGAAAATTCATGGGCATGGCCAGCCTTCACGTCTTAACCATCATCAGAGCGGGAAGCCAACCATGTACTCATTGGAAGCACAGAGACTGAGGCTTGAGATCACCCTAACATGAGAGACAAGTTTGGTGAAGCAAGTCCGAGGGGAAGTTTCCTGGTAATGCAAATTAATTTAGGACTAAAAGGCTCCAATCAAAATGTTAGAGTTGCCAATTAAAACAAACATGGCATTACCAGAAACCAGAGGAAAATTAGGAGACTGTGAGATAAGGTCGTTTACAAGAACCAGCATTGGTAAATTTTGAGGTCAGATGTACTTTGCATTGGTCCCGATCTTGTATAGAGTGGCCAACAGAAGGATTTGAACAATGCCCTGACCAAATGGCATGTGGACTACCATTATCCAGATACATCAACTGGAGAATGTCCACCACCACACACCAGCCCATCCAGCCCTCACAACCTTCAATAGCATTATAATCACAGAGAAAGCTATTGTTTGCTGGGTGCTCTATTATGAACCATTAAACCAACTGCATGGGCATCTTCGAAAGGCAAGCAGGCCACAGGCTATTTCTCCTGGAACTCACTCCCTTGATCCTTCAAATTCTTCTCATAGAACAGTACAGAAAAGGACACTTGGGCCCACAATATTTGTGCCAAACATGATGGCAAGTTAAACTAATCTCAGCCTGAACGTGATCCATATTGTTCCAACATATCCATGTGCCTATCTAAATGCCTCTGACAGGTCACTATTGAACCTGCCTTATATAGTTCCTTCAAATCTTCCCCCAGACACCAAAGCTCCAGGGAAAATAATCCAAGTTTGTCCAACCCTCCTTATAGCTAATACCCTCAAATCTAGGCAGCATTCTGGTAGACCTCTTTTGCACCCTCTCCAAAGGTCTCACCATCCTTCCTATAGTGGGACGATCAGAATTGCACACAAAACTCCTATAAAGGTACATAGCATGGATAACATTTTTCAAACAGCATCAAAATAGATTGGGCATTCATCATTCAGAAGGGCCTCAACCCGAAACGCACCCATTGCTTCCAGCCACAGATGCTGCCTGTCCCGCTGAGATACTCCAGCATTTTGTGTCTATCTTCAATGTAAACAAGCATCTCCAGTTCCTTCCTCCATCATTCCATTATTTGCAGACAGTGCACAAATTGGCAAAGAAACAATAGAGACTGCACTTCAGAACTAAATATGTTGTGTAAAACGTATGGTTGTGGTGTGAGCCATAGAAATGCAAGTTCGTGCTTTCGACAATTCCTGAGGACATGGTAAAAAGATTCCATTCTGTTCTTTCCCTGAATTTCTTAAGCATCTTTAGTGAGCAAATGACTGGTTGTGTTACCCTGAATTTGTCAATCCTACTGGACAAATTTTGCAGAGCTTATCCATTCATTGCATTTCACCTACCTTGCATCTGACATCCGGGTACGGGTGTCAGAGGTTGTGGGGAGAAGGCTGGAGAATGGGGTTAGGAGGGAGAGATAGATCAGCCATGATTGAATGGAGGAGTAGACTTGATGGGCTAAATGGCCTAATTCTGCTCTTCTCACTTCTGACCTTATCCCACATAAAAGCAGGGATGATCCCACCGGATGCCTTTCACACTCAATCGTATTTGCACCAACAGTCAGGTTTGTTTTAAATTTATTGGTCGAACATAAATCCTAACTAGAACCTGAAAATAAACCATGAAACTGTAAGGATTTATTTCTGAACAAAAAGGTGTTCTTTTATTAGGTAGTGGAGCACTGTACAACAAGACAGTAGCTAGGCCACACATTATGAGAAGTAAAAAGCATGATGAGATCAGAAATTAGTATATAAACTGGTTCCTTGGAGAAAAATGACTGTGTCAATGTATGAAAAATATTCTGAAGCAAATTGAAAAAACAAAATTGGGTGGTTATTTTTCACTCAGAATTTCAATGTTGTTTATTTGAAAATATTATGGAATAGAATTTCCTGGGCTGTTTCAAAATGACCGGGACCAGTGTGGTATTATCTTTACTTTTTTTTTCTGACGTGATTCAGGTGCAAATGATTTACTCATAAAGCAAAGAGCATGGAATGACTCCATCTAGAGTTAACAGAAGCAAGGGTGAATGTTTCAGCAGCTGAGCTGGGTTGCTATGAGACAGAGTTGCTGTTTAATTGCAATGAGAGTCAAGTTGATTTGTTGGGAAATACAGGTTTAAGAAACATGATTGTAAGAAAGATGGGTTTGATCCTGACCTCGCATGCTGCCCATGCGGGGCTCGCATGTTCCGTTTATGACCATGTAGGTTTCCTTCCACATCCCAAAGATGTGTTGATATGTAATTAGCTCCTGTAAATTACCCCTTAGTGTCGCTAATGTAGTGAATAAAAGAGGTATGAATGAGAAACATAGAAAATAGGTGCAGGAGTGGGCCATTCGGCCCAGCACCGCCATTCAATATGATCATGGCTGATCATCCAAAATCACTAGCCCGTTCGTTTTCTCCCCATATCCCTTGACTCCGCTAGCCCCAAGAGCTATATGTGTCTTTGAAACCATCCAGTGAATCAGCCTCTCAGTTCACAACTCTCTAGATGAAAAGGTTTTTCCTCATCTCAGTCCTAAACGGCCTACCCCTTATTCTTAAACTGTGAACCCTGGTTCTGGACTCCCCCAACATCGGGAAGATTTTTCCTTCATCTGGTCTGTCCAATCCCTTGAGAATTTTATATGTTTCTATAAGATCCCTCTCATCCTTCTAAATTCCTGTGATTATAAGCCCAGTCAACCCATTCTATCATCATGTCAGTCCTGCCATCCCGGAAATTAACCTGGTGAACCTACGCTGCACTCCCTCAATAGCATGAATGTTCTTCCTCAAATTAGGAGACCATAACTGCTCACAATACTCCAGATGTGGTCTCACTAGGGCCCTGTACAACTGCAGTAAGACCTCCTTGCTCCCATACTCAAATCTTCTCGCTATGAAGGCTAACATGCCATTTGCTTTCTTCATTAGACACAAAATGCTGGAGTAACTCAGCAGGACAGGCAGCATCTCTGGAGAGAATGAATGAGTGACGTTTCAGGTCCAGACCCTTCTTTGCAGGTGTGGTCAGAAAAAAGGAGAGGGGGATGGAACTAATGGAATTGCTCCCTTACGAGCTGACATAGACACAATGGCCTCCTTCTGTGTTGTTTTTATGGTACAAGATACAATAGTGCCTTGGGCAATGTTTTCCAGCACACATCTTCATACACACTCTTGGTCATTCATTATTCTCAAGCTGTCATTAACACAAATTCAATACTTGATGAAGATCCTTCCATTCATCTCAGAGGTCTTCCTTCCTATGCACCTGTCCACAAACCAAAATACAGTGCCCAACATAATGTTTGGGGCAAAGACCCATCATTTATTTATTTGCCTCTGTATTCCACAATTTGAGATTTGTAATAGAAAAAAATCACGTGATTAAAGTGCACATTGTCAGATTTTATTAATGGCCATTTTTATACATTTTGGTTTCACCATGTAGAAATTACAACTGTGTTTATACATAGTCCCCACATCTCAGGGCACCATAATGTTTGGGACACATGGCTTCACAGGTGTTTGTAATTGCTCAGGTGTGTTTAATTGCCTCCTTAATGCAGGTATAAAAGAGCTCTCAGCACCTAGTCTTTCCTCCAGTCTTTCCATCACCTTTGGAAACTTTATTGCTGTTTATCAACATGAGGACCAAAGTTGTACCAATTAAAGTCAAAGAAGCCATTATGAGACTGAGAAACAAGAATGAAACTGTTAGAGACATCAGCCAAACCGTAGGTTACCAAAATCAACTGTTTGGAACATCATTAAGAAGAAAGAGAGCACTGGTGAGCTTACTATTCGCAAAGGGACTGGCAGGCCAAGGAAGACCTCCACAGCTGATGACAGAAGAATTCTCCCTATAATAAAGAAAAAATCCTCAAACACCTGTCCGACAGATCAGAAACACTCTTCAGGAGTCAGGTGTGAATTTGTCAATGACCACCGTCCGCAGAAGACTTCATGAACAGAAATACAGAGGCTACACTGCAAGATGCAAACCACTGGTTAACCGCAAAAATAGATGGCCAGGTTATAGTTTGCCAAGAAGTACTTAAAAGAGCAACCACAGTTCTGGAAAAAGGTCTTGTGGACAGATGAGACGAAGATTAATTTGTATCAGAGTGATGGCAAGAGCAAAGTATGGAGGAGAAAAGGAACTGCCCAAGATCCAAAGCATACCACCTCATCTGTGAAATCATTCAGCCCGCAAGCATTTTTTTTTTCAATTAGTTTTCATGACCTGGGAACTGTAGCCAGTCCCGGGGACACGAGCGACCTGGGAACTGCAACTAGTCCCGGGGACACGAGCGACCTGGGAACTGCAGAAAACTAATTGAAAAACACGTGAAGACTAATGCGAAAAACAACACCAAGTGTCACACTACGGCAATAGATGTGGCCCACCATCCGCTCACAGACATGGGTCCTGGCCCCTATGCAGAACAAGGTTGCTGACTCCTGTGCTAAAGCAACAAAGGAGTTTTTCAAAGCTAAAAAATAGTAAATTCTTGAGTGGCCAAGTCAATCACCCGATCTGAACCCAACTGAGCATGCCTTTTATATGCTGAAGAGAAAACTGAAGGGAACTAGCCCTCAAAACAAGCATAAGCTAAAGATGGCTGCAATACAGGCCTGGTAGAGCATCACCAGAGAAGACACCCAGCAACTGGTGATGTCCATGAATCGCAGACTTCAAGCAGTCATTGCATTCAAAGGATATGCAACAAAATATTAAACATGACTACTTTCATTTACATGCCATTGCTGTGTCCCAAACATTATGGTGCCCTGAAATGGGGGGACTATGTATAAACACTGCTGTAATTTCTACATGGTGAAACCAAAATGTATAAAAATGGCCTTTCTTAAAATCTGACAATGTGCACTTTAACCACATATGATTTTTTGTATTACAAATCTCAAATTGTGGAATACAGAGGCAAATAAATAAATGATGGGTCTTTGTCCCAAATATTATGGAGGGCACTGCACATTGACAATTGCACTTCTCTGTGAAGAAGTTTATCAACAAAAAGCTGGATCAATAGCTGTGAAAAATCATTGCCAATGAAGATTGGTCATGGCTTAACTTGAATTTGCCAGGTGTAAACTTTCTAGAATTAGAAAAAGTGAAACAATATGCTACTTTATCAAATTAGACATTTTCAGAATGCGGTCAGTGAAAAAACCTAATCAAATTCTGTTTTGCGTATAAAGCAGTTTGCTAATGCGGCTAGCATTAAAGTATGATAGTTAGAAATAAATCCAGGATAACAACTTCTTGCATTCTCATTGGAATGCCAGTTTGTGTTGCCAGGGAATCCAAAGTGGATTCTTCTTCCATTGGAATTGTTATAGCGGCTGCAATGTTCCAGGGAGGAGGAGACCCAGAATTTAAAGTTCTCTCATTGAGGGCAAATCAAAGCAGAAATGCCACTTCAATGCTGTCATCACCGTACAGCCGAGGACAACATAAACGGGCTCATAGATCACAATGGCCCAGCTTCCTTTCAATTAGTCCTACAGAGCACAGGAGGCCTCCTTTGGCCCACCAATAGCGAGGCCGGCTCTCAGAAGAAGCCAATTATTAGCCCCATGCTTCTACTCTTCCACCACAGCTATCTTTATCCTGGAAAATAAAGCGCTGCATGATTACTTGACGAGTCAGTGAGTTTGTCCAGTGACTGGCTGAGCCACGCAGACTCCCAGGGTCAATCTCTGCTAAGCTAGCTGCAGTCAGTCACAGTGGCGCTGACATCTCCTGGTTAGGCAGAGAGAAAATTAGCCAGGGCCTCACACTGGAACATTATCCAATAAACCTTGTAATTACATGCACTTAGTCATTCTGAGGGATGTAGGGAAAGCATTGGAATACAGAGTATACACTTCATTTTCAAAGCCATTTGTCATTTAGGCCAACCGTGTGTGAAATAGCTAGCAAGGCAGAAAGACAAAAGTCCCGTACACGATGTCTCAGCTACCTTGTTCGATGCATCATTTGTCTTTCAATACAGTATTCGCCATTCTGAAACTTCCAAAGTGGCATCTTTTTGGGCGGCGTTTTATTGCTAATTTAAATGTAGAATCTCCAAGCGCAGAGAGAGGGCCTTTGCCAGATCTTTACAAAAGAAGTATCCCACAGATCACTTCTCTCCCCAGTGTACAGAATATTAACTCGGAAAAAAACTTAAAACAAATAACACCCATGTTTTACTAAGTGGCCCCAGGTCAAGTGGATTGTGAAAAAGATGTCTTTGGCAGACAATTTTAGTTTCTCATTTCGACATTCTAACAGAGAAAATATAAGAGGAGGCGAAGCAAAGATTTTTTTAAGTAGTAAGATAACTAAATGAATGAATGCTACCTGCTCCTCTAGTATTGGCCCTGAGCAACATGTTTGTAGTTGTTTCATTACAAGCCAGCGTGGCTTAATGCACTTGGTGTCAATCAGCTGTGTGCAACTTCCACATAGAAAACTTCAAACAAGCTTATGCACATTTGCTGTCCAGTTGTCTCACATGAGTCACATTTTAATTGAAAATATTTCACAGCTGGAAGAGAGGCTTGGACTACCCTTTACCTCCAAAAGCCACTCACACACATCACCATCTCCCTGCAACCCCCAGGAACAACATGTTCACAGATCACAGGAGATACACAAGGGAAACAGCAGGAATTTCATGGTAATAGAACGTGCTTCAAGCACACAGTCTTTCTTGATTTCTCTTCTCCACATTTTTTTCAGAAATGACATACAAATATTAATAAAGAAGGGTCTTGACCCGAAACGTCACCCATTCCTTCTCCCCAGTGATGCTGCCTGTCTCGCTGAGTTACTTCAGCGTTTTGTGTCTATCTTCAGAGTAAACCAGCATCTGCAGTTCCTTCCTACACAATAAAGAGTGCTTTCTAGAAATGGCGAGGGCAGGGGCTTGCTGGTGCTCTTGGAATTGTGCGAATATTTGCAGTGGGTCCTATGCACGTGAATTATGAAACATTATTCTCAAAATTAAAGTATGCAAAGTCAACAGTTGACAAGGCATAAAAAAGGGGTACTCTCATCAGACCCAAGATCTGTTGCAGGAGGAGGGCTGAAGGCAGAGGCAAAGCAGGCAATGGCTTATGATCTTCCTCTTGTTCAAGGGTGGTCCATCCGTGGTGCTAGATCCTACAAGCATTGAAAGGCACTCGGCACCGGACAGAGTTTGATTTCAGTCAATGGACACAACACCACGTGCTGTTATGCCACTGATTGTTTCGATGTTCCACTTGAAGAATGACCACTTCACCAAGGAGCCAGAGAGGACCAGGTCACTCATGAACATTGCAGGGAGGGAATGTCACAAGAGATTGCGGGGTGAGGGGGGTGGAATGTAAGATTTAAAAAGTTGTCTTACATTAAACTATCATATCAAAATTCCATAAACGGTTAAGCCAACCCTGGAACTAATTGAAGATAAGACACAACAAGCTGGAGTAACTCAGCTGGTCAGGCAGCATCTCTGGAGAAAAGGAATAGGTGACTTTTTGGGTTGAGACCTTTCTTCAGACTGTGAGTCGGGGGACTCTCAAAACAAGAGATATAGTAATATAGAGAGATATAGAGCAAATTAATGAAATATATGCAGAAAGTAATGATGATTAAGGAAAGGTGGAGCTCACAATGGTCCATTGTTGGCTGTGAGCTAGGCGATAACAAATTATACAGACAGTGAAACTCAACAGGACGACGGTGAACCTAGTCCCATGACTAGGGGTGACGGAAGGATGGAGAGAGAGGGGATTCAAGAGTTACTTGAAGATAGAGAAATCAATATGCATACCGCTGGGTTGTAAACTGCCCAAGCAAAATTTGAGGTGCTGTTCCTCCAATTTACATTTGGCCTCACCCTGACAGTGGACGTGGCCCAGGACAGAAAGGTCAGTGTGGGAATGGGAAGGGGAGTTAAAGTGTTTGGAAACCGGGAGATCGCATAGGCCCAGGCGGATTGAGCAAAGCATTAAACGCTACCGAGTAGGTCATTCCAAATCTCTACAGCTTTTACACATTGCTCATTTAAATACGCCTGTTAAAGAATAAAAATAACACTGACTGCAGCACAGCAGATTTATGCTTCATCCCACCTTCCAGTGGCTTGCCTTCCCTGTGCCCATGCTTCCCCTGTTGTGGCCTCCACTGCACAAGCACATCGCAACCCTCAATGTTCTACTCAGTCCCAAGGGACCACATCACACAAGGCACAAATAAAGAAATGGTTTAAGGAACTTTTAAAAGCAGAATAAACTTCAAACAACGGGGCATATTGTATAAATAGAATTGAACAATTCACATAAAAGATGCTGCTGGAGGAAGGAATTTGCATCTGACAGCTTTCAAATATTCAACGTCATTTCAATACATTGCACATTAAACCATCGCTAGCAAGGGGGGTGGAGGGGGTGGGGAGGGTGGTGAGGAGGCTTGCCCCCTCCCCCTCCATCCTCTCCCCCCCCCCCCATGCATATCTCTGCCATCACCATAATCACTGTGCCATACTTCACTTCAGTTTCCATTCAAAGCACTCAATACAACTGCTAATCTTCAACAGGTATTTTGACCTTACATAATTTTAATTTAAAATTAAATTCAATCTGTCGTCCATCTCCATATTTTAACAATTGTCCACATGGCAACATTTCCAGATATGCAGGAAGAAAATCTGATCAAATTATTATTTTATAACAGCTTATTGAACCAAACAATCTCGTGCAGCCATGTCTTAATTTATACCGATGAAACTTTTAAGCCTTCCAAAAGAACAAGTTTAAAAATCAAGGTGTGTCGACAGCACAATAGAAATGGTGAATCGAGCAAAAAGCTTCAAAGTAAAATATTTTGCCAAACAAAATTTTCCTTAATTTTTCTATTTTGTTCCAAAAATACTGTCAACTGCAGTGGATTGAATTAGAAGGCACCAGGAAAAAACAAATAATCTCCCCACAAATGCAGAATTTCCACCTCTCCAGAAAAGTATGACTTCACCATCCATACCATGGAAAGTCAATGGTAGAACAGTATTTAGTGTAACTGAAAGCTATGAATTTTTAAAGATCAAAACTACTGCATATCGAGAGGATATATATAGTAAACAACACTCGAACATCTAGTGTGACTATGCAAAATTAAAAGATATCTCATAAATCTGCAATATTTTTCGTCTTTGTCTCCAATTGCAGACAACTATGATCTTTCCTGGATCTTAAAATTAATGACTGCCTTTCCATACATTAAAAAAAAACACTTACAGGATTTTTGTGGACCTTTTATGCAACTACAGTAACCTATCATTCTTTGGTTCTCCCCTCCCCCAATCTGCAGCAATAGAAATAAGATAGCAAAAAATACAATCGGGTGTTTTTAATTTAATTAGAATGGTTATCCCTATTCCTGAAAACATTTTCTTAGCAAACTGATATTCATTAGTGGCCGAATAAATCAGACACATGCAGATTTATTGTTTATTCCCAGGTCTCACGTTAAAACTCCATTACAGACTACAGCATCAATTTGCAGGGGGGATATGTGCCAATGTTTCCCCCCTTCTTCTCCTCTTTCTATCACCCCCTTCCACTCTGCCGTAGGCCATCACCACACAACTAATGTAAATGTAACGCTGCAGTTACAAATTAAATCTGCTCATAAACCGGGAGCCTTTCGACAGCCAAATCTGCAGCATTTTAACGTGCGGTTTCAAACACTCTGAGAATGAATGCTACAATTGGTATCTTCACACGCTCGCTCGCTCGCTCGCAGGCCTGAATGAACGTACACCTTGCGATTCATTCGCTTCAACAAAGATTGCTACAATGTTAAATGCAGAAGGGAAGAGTAAAGGGGAGAGGAAAGGATGGGGATGGAGATGGGGTTGGGGGTGTGGGGATGGGGTTGGGGTTGGGGGTGTGGGGATGGGGTTGGGGGTGTGGGGATGGGGATGGGGTTGAGGTTGGGGATTGGGGGGGGGGGGTCAAACACAGGGACCGCAGAGAGTTACATAGACATTGCAAACCAGAAGAGAGCTGCCATACCTGTAGATGTGAATGCAGCATTGCCACTGTTGGGGTGCAGAGTTTGTAGAGGAGGGGAGGGGGGGGGGGGGAGGCCTATGGCACTGTCCAAGATCCAGGATTGTCTGCTTGCTCGCCTGCTTTTCCCAGTGCAGGTGTCGCGCTTCTCCCTCTCTCGCTCTCTCGGATGCAGCCACGGCTTTTTCTCCAAACCTCCTCTCCCCCCTTTCCTTCTACACACACACACACCCCTTCCTTACATCTTTCCCTCTGCACGGCGCCAAATGCACGCGGAATAGAGGAAGAGAGAAGCAAATAGCGAGGGGGGTTAACAATCTGTAAATCTCTTGTTGCAGAAGGTACTATTTAATCCATTGCCCTCGGTTTTTGGTTTTTACATTGAACATTGCAGGGGAGAGAGGTAGGAAAAAACAGCTGGAGTTTGTGGAAGGGGAGGGTCTGTTTGCTGGTGAGATGTTCCCTGTGCTGCTGTTGCTGCTGTTGCTGCTGCTGCTGCTGCTGCTGCGGAAGGAGGGATGTCTGTCCCTTCCCTTCCCTTCCCTTCCCCTCCCGCTGGACATCAGATGCAGCCCAGTGCCATTGTTTCCAGCGCTGCCGCCGCCGCTGCTGCTTCTGCTGCTGCTCCCGGTGCCCTGGATGCGCGCTCCCGACCAGCTGGTGCGCGCTTCCGTGTCTCCCCTCTCTCAGTCCCGCGCGCGTCCCCGCGCCGCCAACCCATTGTGCCGCCTGCATGCATGCGTGCGCGCTCCCCCCTCTCCCCCTCTCCCCCTCTCCCCCTCTCCCCCTCTCCCCCTCTCCCCCTCTCCCCCTCTCTCCCTCTCTCCCTCTCTCCCTCTCTCCCTCTCTCCCTCTCTCCCTCTCTCCCCTCTCTCCCTCTCTCCCCTCTCTCCCCTCTCTCCCTCTCTCCCCTCTCCCTCTCTCTCCCCCTTCACCTCTCCCCCTCCCTCTCTCCCTCTCTCCCTCTCCCTCTCTCTCTCTCCCCCTCCCCCTCTCTCTCTCTCCCTCTCTCCCCCTCTCCCTCCCCCCTCTCCCTCTCCCCCTCTCCCTCTCTCCCTCTCTCCCTCTCCCCTCTCCCTCTCCCTCCCCCTCCCTCTCTCCCTCTCTCTCCCCCCTCTCCCTCTCTCTCCCCTCTCCCTCTCCACCTCTCCCTCTCCCTCTCTAGCCCCCTCTCTCTACCCACCCAAATCTCTCCCTCCCCTCATCTCTCTCCCCCCCCCATCTATTCAACCCCATCTCCCCCACCCCATCTCCGTCCCCCTCCCTCTCTCTCTCTCCCCCTCTGTCTCTCTCTCTCCCACTCCCTCTCTCCCCATCTCTCTCCCCGCCCCATCACTCCCCCCCCCCTCTCTCCCTCTCCCCACCCCCTTCCCCCTGTCTCCTCCCCCTTCTCTCATCCCCCCCTCTTCCCCTCCTCCTGGCCTTCCCTCATGCTAGGTGAGTTTTCAGTCTGAGTTTTGTAGGTGTTTTCATCTTTCTTAGACGAACCTCACGTCATGATTGGGAATTCTGCAGCAAAGTTTTTTTTAATATTGCAAAATAAAACTGCAGCCACTGAAGCAGCAATAAATATGTACACTCACCAGGCTAAATGCTTACAAAGCTGGGTTAACCCTGCGCTGAGTAACTCCAGCATTTTGCATCTATCTTCGGTGTATACCAGCATCTGCAGTTCCTTCCTACACAAAATGCTTTGAAGTTTTTTTTGAGTGTGCAGCTGAAAAACAAAGGGCCAACGAAAAGCAGGGTGGTTATCTCTGGGTTGTTTCCAGTACCTCGTGCTAGTGAGGGTAGGTACAGGGAGATAGGGGATCTGAATGTGTGGCTGAGGAGTTTGTGCAGGGGCAGGGATTTAGATTTCTAGATCACGGATCTCTTCTGGGGCAGGGGTGACCTGTACAAAAGGTACAGGTTGCACCTTAATTGGAAGGGGACTGACATTCTGGCAGGCAGGTTTGCTTGTGCTACACGGGTGGGTTTAATCTAAACAGTGGAGTCGACAATGTGGAAGCGTATCCATGCAGTTAACGGGAAAGAGAGTGCAGGAACGGTCACGTATAACCAACAGGGCAGGGGCCTGGGACCCAATGCAAGGAGACAGAGGGCCATAAAAGGAGGACAGAAGCAAAAGGCAGAAGGGAGATAAGAAAAACTAATCTGAAAGCTTTGTGCCTTACAGACAATAGACAATAGGTGCAGGAGTAGGCCACTCGGCCCTTCGAGCCAGCACCGCCATTCAACGTGATCATGGCCCATGATAGGAAGAATGTCCTTCCACAAATTGGGAGACCAAAACTGCACACAATGCTCCAGGTGTGGTCTCACTAGGGCCCAAAACAACTGCAGAAGGACCTCTTTGCTCCTCTACTCAACTCCTCTTGTTATTAATGCGAGGAGCATTTGTAATAAGGTGGATGAATTGAATGTGCAGTTATGGGTAATGATATAGTTGGAATTACACAGACATGGCTCCAGGGTGACCAAGGCTGGGGTACTCGATACTCATGAAGGATAGACGGAAAGGAAGAGGAGGTGGGGTGGCATTGCTGGTTAAAGAGGAGATTAATGCAATAGCAATGAGAGACATTAGCTTGGATGCTGTAGAATCGGTATGGGTAGAACTGCGAAATAGCCAAGGGCAGAAAACGCTTGTTGGAGTGGTATACAGACCACCAAACAGCAGTAGGGAGGTTGGAGATAGCATCAAGCAGGAAATTAGGGATGTGTGAAGCAAAGGTATAGTTATCATGGGTGACTGTCATCTACATATAGATTGGGCCAACCAAATTGGTAACAGTGCTGAGGAGGAGGATTTCCTGGAATGTATACGGGATGGTTTTTTTAGATGGGATGGGTTATGTAGAAGAACCAACTAGAGGGCAGGCCATCCTCGACTGGGTATTGTGTAATGAGGAAGGATTAGTTAGCGATCTTGTTGTGCAAGGCCCCTTGGGCAACAGTGACCATAATATGGTGGAATTCTGCATTAGGATAGATAGTGACACGGTTAATTCAGAGACTAGGGTCCTGAACTTGAATAAAGGAGACTTTGAAGGTATGAGATTGGCTAGAATAGACGGGCAAATTATACTTAAAGGGTTGACAGTGGGGATGCAATGGCAAAGATTTATAGACCGCATGGATGAACACCAGAAATTGTTCATCCCTGTCTGGCGAAAATATAAAACGGGGAAGGTGGCTCAACCGTTGCTGACAAGGGATGTCAAGGATAGTGTTAAAGCCAAGGAAGAGGCATATAAATTGGCCAGAAGAAGCGGCAAACCAGAGGACTGGGAGAAATTTAGAATTGAACAGAGGAGGACAAAGGGGATAATTAAGAGGGGGGAAAAGGAGCATGAAAGAAAGCTTGCGGGGAATATAAAAACTGACTAAAAGCTTCCTTGGCTATGTAAAAAGGAAAAGATTAGTGAAGACAAATAAAGGGCCATTACAGTCAGAAAGGTCAGAAACTTTGGTTCTGTCTTCACTAAGGAAGCCACAAACAATCTCCCAGAAATACTAGGGGACCGAGGATCTAGTGGGAGGGAGGAACTGAAGGGAATCCACATTAGTCAGGAAATGGTGTTAAGTAAACTGTTGGGACTGAAGGCAGATAAATCCCCAGGGCCTGATGGTCTACAAGCCAGGGTACTCAAGGAGGTGGTCCTAGAAATCGTGGATGCATTGGTGATCATTGTCCAATGTTCTATAGATTCTGGATCAGTTCCTGTGGACTGGAGGGTGGTCAATGTAATTCCACTTTTTAAGAAAGGAGGGAGAGAGAAAACGGGGAATTATAGACCAGTAAGCCTTAGTGGGGAAGATGCTGGAGTTGAATATTAACGATGTTATAGCAGCGCATTTGGAAAGCAGTGACAGGATCGGTCAAAGTCAGCATGGATTTATGAAAGGGAAATCATGTTTGATTTCTGGAAGGAGTATTTTGAGGATGTAACAAGTAGGATAAGGGAGAGCCAGTGGATGTGGTGTATCTGGACTTTCAAAAAGCCTTTGACAAGGTCCCACACAAGAGATTAGTGTGCAAAATTAGAGCACATGGTATTGGGGGTCAGGTATTGACATGGATAGAGAACTGGCTGGCAGGCAGGATGCAAAGAGTAGGAATTAACGGGTCCTTTTCAGAATGGCAGGCAGTGACTAGTGGGATGCCGCAAGGCTCGGTGCTGGGATCCCAGTTATTTACAATATATATTCACGATTTAGACGAGGGAATTAATTGTGACAATTTTGCGGATGACACAAAGCTGGGTGGCAGTGTGAGCTGCGAGGAGGATGCTATGAGGCTGCAGGATTACTTGGACAGATGCAGTTTAATGTGGATAAATGTGAGGTTATCTATTTTGTTGGCAAAAACAGGAAGGCCGATTATTATCTGAATGGTGTCAGATTAGGAGAAGGGGAGGCGCAACGAGACCTGGGTATGCTTGTACATCAGTCACTGAAAGTAAGCATTGCAGGTACAGCAGGCAGTGAAGAAAGCTAATGGCATGTTGGCCTTCATTGGAGAAGATTTGAGTTTAGGAGCAAGGAGGTCCTACTGCAGTTATGTAGGGTCCTGGTGAGACCGCACCTGGAGTATTGTGTGCAATTTTGGACTCCTAATTTGAGGAAGGACATTATTGCTATTGAGGGAATGCAGCATAGGTTCACCAGGTTAATTCCCGGGATGGCGGGACTGACATACAGTATGATGAAAGAATGGGTCGACTGGTCTCCTTGTAACTCCGAAACATATAAAACTCTTAATGGATTGGACAGGCTAGATGCAGGAAAAATGTTCCCGATGTTGAGGGAGTCCAGAGCCAGGGGTCACAGTTGAAGAATACGGGGTAGGCCATTTAGGACTGAGTTGAGGAAAAACTTTTTTCACCCAGAGAGTTGTGAATCTGTGGAATTCTCTGCCACAGAAGGCAGTGGAGGCCAATTCACTGGATGATTTCAAGAGGGAGTTAGATTTCGCTCTTAGGGCTAAAGGAATCAAGGGATATGGGGAGAAGGCAGGAACGGGGTACTGATTTTAGATGTTCAGCCCATGATCACATTGAATGGCGGTGCTGGCTCGAAGGGCCGAATGGCCTACTCCTGCACCTATTTTTCCTATGTTTCTGTTTCTGTATTGATTACAAAAGATGGATATATAAAACGGTAGACTTGCACAAAATAAGGAGGCAGACTCCCGGTGTTGTAAGTGTTCGGCACGGACTAGTAGGGCCGAGATGGCCTGTTTCCGTGCTGTAATTGTTATATGGTTATATGGTTATATGGTTATATGGTTATATGGTTATATGGTTATATGAAGTGAAATAAGTAACAGAAACTTCAAAATACTGGAAAAACAAGTCATGACGCATCTCAAGAGTTATTGTCATGTCCCGAAACAGAACAATGACATTTTTGTTTGCAGCATGTAAATGAGATGCTCTGTAAACACCATAATAAACAACAAAAATAATATCAATATTTTGTTTTTTTAACAACATAGTGCAAAGACAAAAACGACATACCAAGTCCATGGTGCAATCAAGACAGCTTGTAGTTTGGAGGTACACAAAAATGCTGGAGAAACTCAGCGGGTGCAGCAGCATCTATGGAGCGAAGGAAATAGGCAACGTTTCGGGCTGAAACCTTTCTTCAGTCTGAAGAAGGGTTTCGGCCTGAAACGTTGCCAGTCTGAAGAAGGGTTTCGGCCCGAAACGTTGCCTATTTCCTTCGCTCCATAGATGCTGCTGCACCCGCTGAGTTTCTCCAGCATTTTTGTGTACCTTCGATTTTCCAGCATCTGCAGTTCCTTCTTTAAGAGCTTGTAGTTTGGGATGGCCTGATGGAGTTGTACAGCACAGAAACAGGCCCTCAGCCCACCCTGTCAATGCTGACCTTATCAACCTCTGTACTAATCCCAATTGCCTGTATAGGGACTGTCATATCTTCCTAGCCTGGCCTATTTGTCCACTGAAATACCCCTAAAACATAGACATTTGTATCTGATTCTGCCAGCATCTCTGGCAATGCCTTCGATATCGACCACTCTGTGTAAAGAACAAACGTCTAAGATCCCCATAACATCTCCTAACTCTCGCATTAAAACAATGCATTTTTGTTTTTGGTACTCCTACTGTTGGAAAATAATGTTAACATTTGCCATCCTTAATCTGATGTACTTCTATCAGGTCACTCCACAGACTCCTTCACTCAAGGGAAAACCAGCCCAGCCTATCCAATCTCTCTCAAAAACATCACCTGCCCATTCCCTCCACAGGTTCTGCCTGACCCGTTGAGTTCCTCCTGCACCTCCTGTGCACTCAAGATTCCAGCAACTGCAGTTCCTTGTGTCTCAACAGAGACAATAAACAATAGACAATAGGTGCAGGAGTAGGCCATTCGGCCCTTCGGGCCAGCACCACCATTCAATGTGATCATGGCTGATCATCCCCAATCAGTACCCCGATCCTGCCTTCACCCCATATCCCCTGACTCCGCTATCTTTAAGAGCCCTATCTCGCTCTCTCTTCAAATTGGATGACATAAATGTACATACAAATTGCATTCAACCTTAGATTTTTCCAGCATCTGCAGTTCTTTCTTATACAGGAAGGGATTATTTGTAAGTTTGCTCTGCCATTCAAAAAGATCTTGGCTGTAACCTTATATTTACATTCCCACATATTCCTGGTATCCTTTTATCTGCTTGTTTATCAGGAATCGATATATCTCTTCCTTAAAAATATTCAAAACTCTGCTTCCTTTGCCCCTTGGGAAAGAGAGCTCCAAGGACTCACAACCCTAAAATATAAGAATTCACATCATTTCTGTTTTAAATGGGTAACCTCTTATTTTTAAACTGTAACCTTAGTTCTAGATTCTCCTATAAGACAAAACATCCTCTCCAAATTCACACCGCCAACACACACGTTCTGGTGCCAACTGAGAGAGGGCCATGAAGATTTGTTAATTGCAAATGTTGGAGGAGATGCAAGTAAAAATAAATGTACAGTATGACAATAGAACCATATTATGTATGCAGATGATCTTGTGGTCTTTAGTCTATCTAGTGCTGGTCTCCAGCAGCTCCTTACTATATGTTCGGTGTATGGTGTGGAACATGATATTAAATATAATGCTTGTAAGTGTGCTGTTATGATCTGTAGAACCAAAGAGGATAAATGTCTGAATTTCCTGATTTTACATTGTCTGACAATAATCTTAGTGTCCATAGTATCCAAAAAATTAAATCAGATAAAGGTGAATTGTTAACGCTCCCAAAAGACATTAATGAAAGATTTGCCCAATTTTATCAAAATTTATATATATCCAAAACATCAACAGAAAGGAGAAAAATTACAAACTTTCTTGATAACTGTAAACTTCCAACACTTAATCCGCTGGAACAAGAGGAATTAGGAGCACAGATTTCAATTAAAGAAATAGAAGAGACAATCAATTCATTGAAGAACGGCAAAACACCAGAACCAGACGGGTTTAGTAACGAATTTTATAAAAGATTTTATGAGGTAATCTCCCCGCGTTTATACAACCTTTATACATATACATTTAAAGAACAGACATTACCACAAACACTAGCTGAATCAACTATCACACTTATACATAAAAAAGATCAAGATCTAGAAGACCCGGGATCATACAGAGCAATCGCCCTGTTAAATACAGATCAGAAAATATTAGCGAAAACTTTGGCAAGAAGATTAAGTAAATACGTTAATAAATTAATACACTCGGATCAAATGGGGTTTATACCCAAGAGACATTCGTTTAATAATTTGAGGCGCCTTTTTAACATAATGTACTCACACAGAACTAAAAAAGAAGACTTATCAATTATTTCATTAGATGCAGAAAAAGCATTTGACCAAGTAGAATCGAAATATCTTTTTACAGTACTGCAAAAATTTCAGTTGGGAGAAAATTTTAGCTCATGGATAAAACTGTTATAAGATAAGCCGACTGCCAGAATACTGACTAACCATATACTCTCTCCTAAATTTCAGTTATCCAGGGGCAATAGACAGGGATGTGCATTATCACCCCTGTTATTTGCCCTTGCGATTGAACCTCTAGCAGAAAGTATAAGAGTACATCCGAACATTCACGGCTATAATTCTAAATACTCCAATAATAAAATATCATTATATGCAGATGATGTATTATTATATATCACCAATTCTCAAGTTAGTATTCCAAATATATTAAATCTTATAGCTCCTTTTCAGGATATAGAATAAATGGAATAAAGTGAAATTATGTCAATAAAACCTGAAGAGCCACCACACCTTCTAAAATTCCCTTTCAGAATTGCTACGGAAAAATTCAAATATCTGGGTGTTCAGGTAACCAGAAAATATACCTCTCAATTCAACGCAAACCTCCCGCCTTTAGTTACTAAATTAAACGCTCTTATTCAATTCTGGAAAACACTCCCGATGTCTCTAATAGGCAGAATAAATGCTATAAAGATGATCTTCCTCCCACAAATCCTGTATTTATTCCAATCAATACCGATATATCTTCCTAAAATGTTTTTCAAAAAACTTGATTCTCTGATTACAAACTTTATTTGGGATTATAAAACACATAGAATTCATAAACGGCATCTATGTAAACCCAAAGAAATGGGTGGATTGGCTCTTATACTATTACGGGGCAACGAATATTAAAAATGTAATCTACTGGCTGGACAATTCAGGCCAACAGGTAGACTGGTTAATAATGGAGAGAGAGGATTGTTCGCCTTATTATAGGCGCGATTCTTCTCTCTCCAACAAATTTGAAGAACACACTATATGATAAAAATCCGATTATTCACAGCACTCTACGAATCTGGAGAGAAGTAAAATCAACTTTTAAACTAAGAAATTTATCTCTTCTTTCACCAATAGCCAATAACCCTTTGTTCAAGCCATCTATTATAGATAAAATGTTTACATATTGGGAAAGACTAGGAATCAAAAAACTTGGAGATCTTTACGAGATGGGAACTCTTCTCTCATTTCAAGAATTACAGTCGAAATATCACCTGAAAGGTAATCAATATTTCAGATATCTTCAAATTCGAGACTATCTGAAAACATATACCCAAGACTACCAAACTTTGCTGTATGAATGTATGAATAGACATTCAGAGTCAAACAACTTAACATCATATTTGTATAACACCCTTCTAAATATAGAAATCCCATTGTCAGAAGCAATTAGAAGAGACTGGGAAGAGGAACTAGACCTAAAAATTCTAAAAGACAGATGGGAAGAAAACCTTTTATATATACACAATTGTTTGATTAACGTTAGACATACGTTAATTCAATTTAAAATACTGCATAGACTCTACTATTCAAAGTTTAAACTGAATAAGATCTTTCCAAATGTATCTCCTATTTGTGACAAATGTCTCCTTCAAGAAGCAACTATAACACATTCCTTCTCCTCTTGCATAAAATGACATAATTTTTGGAGAGGAATTTTTGAAATTCCCTCAAAAACACTAAAAACAAAATTGGACCCCGACACGCAATTGATTATTCTAGGAACGTCAGAAGCCTGCTCTGAGCTATCAATATTTCAAAGACGTTTCCTCAATTATGGCCTGATAACGGCGAAAAAACGAATACTCAAATTTTGGAAACATACACCTGTCCCTACTCTTAAAATGTACAAACATGTCTGAGACGCTACATCTTGAAAATATTAGGCTTGTCTTAGCAGAAAAACCAGAGCATTTGTCGAAGACATGGACACCATTCATTGATTTATTACAAGGATAGTATGGTGCAACACAATTTTGGAGTTAAATCTAATTATGGGTTGGGTGATGGGTGGGGAGGGATGCGAGGCAGGTATATCATCACCTTTTGTTTTTCTTTCTGTTTTTGTCTTTTTATTTCTCTACGTCTTCCATATTTCTTTTACTTACTTACTCACTCTTCGGCTACACCACGTTGGTAGTCTAGGGGTTCTATCCTTGCACATTCCACTTTTTCTCTCTCTTGCTTTTTCTCTCTTCTTTTCTCTTAACTATTGCTAAAAATCAAAATTGAAGCTGTACAATAACTGTATTATGTCATATGCCGCTGGTTATATTTTTGTACTTGCTTCTAATAAAAAAATAATAATCATAATAATAATAATAATAATAATAATAATAATAATAATAATAATAATCTTAGTGTCTGTAATAGGGTAAAATATCTTGGGCATTTTATTACAGAACAAATGACAGATGATGAGGATATTTATAGGCAACGACGTATGCAGTATGTACAGGCGAATATTCTCTTTGGTGCGTGTACAGATGTGGTGAAGATGTCTCTGTTTAGAGCATATTGCACACCACTCTATACTGCGCACCTGTGGTCAAATTACAGAAAGACAAGTTTGCAGAGATTAAAGGTGGCTTATAATGATGCCACGAGAACACTGCTAAGGAAAGCTAGATGGTGTAGTGCTAGTAACATGTTTGTGGCTGCAGGAGTCAGACAATTGGAAGATATCCTAACAAATCATATGTATAAATTCATTTGCAGGATAAATGACTCTAAAAATGTAATTATTGTGGCCTTGTCAAGCATAAGGTTTAGCACTACACGCTACGAATCCCAGTTGTGGAGACACTGGTATCGCGTCTCATTGTAGGACATTGATCTTTCTTTTTAATTCTGCATTTTAAATCATGTATTGTGTTTTTTGTATATAATTTATGATGCTTTTATGTGATATACTAAGATTTTATATGTATTTTATAGTGTTTTTATATGCAATGTATTTTATGTAATGTTGTCCTTTGTCTGGACCTTGAGTCTGAAATAAAGTTTAATGATAATAATAATAAAATAATAATATAATAATAATAATAATAATAATAATAATAATAATAATAATAATAATTTAAAAAATATATATATTATAATAATAATAATAATAATAATAATAATAATAATAATAATAATAATAATAATAGGAAAAACAATACAACTGTGAGATACAGAATACTCAGGATGGTGCACCTAGTAAAGCAGTTGTGTCAAAGCTCCACTACCCCCAGATTCCACGCTGATCTCTAGTGTTATCTGTGCGGAGTTTGCATGTCCTTTCTGTGACCAGGTGAATTTCTCCAGCTACTACTGATTTTTCGTATATCTCAAAAGTGTGCAGTTTAGTATGTTAATTGGACATTGTAAGATGCCCCTAGTGTAAATAGTGTAAATGCCTATCTACACACCATCTCCAATATAGTTTGAGGGAATTGCTGAGAATGTGGGGAAAATATAAACATTGGATTAATGTAAGTGGGTTGATAATGTGTTGCATGGACCTGTTGAGCTGAGCTTGTGGCGGGCTGAGCCATTTTGGTATCGAACTGTCGTTGGTCGGGCTCAAACTCTGGCATGGACCGGGCATGAACTGGGCCGACCAATCACGCGGTCAGGTGGGCGAGCCGCCGTGGGGTTAGAGAACCAAGGATTTGGCGGTTGGAGTTTAACTCATGTGTACTCACGAGCGACAGCACGGTAATAGTTAAATATTAACTTGAGCGTGAGCGCGAGCGACGGGGCTGTATTGGTTAATTATGAAACGGAGTGTTTACACAACGCATGGACTTCTACAGTGGTGACCCCGACGATCCGAAACGGCCTATTGTAGATTTTATCATGTTTGCAGCCGACAACCCAGACCAGCAGAATGCAGTTTGGATCAAACTGCCCACTTTCTGGACATCACAGCCCCACGTGTGGTTTGAACGGGCTGAAGCCTAGTTCCACATTCACCAGATCACTGCCGATGCCACCAAACACTACTACGTGATCAGTGGGCTGGACCAGGACACCGCCGGGCACATAATCGAATACCTTCGCCAGCCACCAGCCGATGGCAAGTACGAGGACATCAAAATGCTCCTCTTGTGCACTTTCGGTCTCAGCCGCCGCGACAGGGCAGCCAGACTCCTGCACATGGATGGTCTAGGCGACCACAAGCTGTCCGTGCTAATGGGTGAAATACGCGCCTGGATGGTCGTACACAAGACCTGCCTCCTGTTCCAACAGGTTTTCCTCGAGCAGATGCCTGATGACATTTGCCTGCTCCTCGCGGACGACGATTTCACTGACCCCCGACGGCTGGCTGCCCGTGCGGACATGCTGTGGCGCCACCATCAGCCGTGGCGGCGGTGCCTCGGCGGGTCAAGCGGCCGGTCCCAGCCTCCACCGAATGCACGGCAGTAAGGCTCGCCACGAGCGACGCCGGCAGAGGTACGTGGTGCTACTATCACCAAAGGTGTGGTTCCGAGGCCCGCCGTGCCGACCACCCTGCAAGCATCTGGGAAACGCCTCGGCCGGCCGCCAGTAGTGGCTACTGTGGCCGGCCACAAGCATCGCCTCCTCTACACCTGGGACCGTCATTCGGGGGGGTGTTTTCTCGTGGACAGGGTAGAAGTGGTCAGTGTTTTGCCCCCATCGGGGGCCGACACTCGTTCCGGAAAGAGGAGATCTCCTCTGGCCGCCGACAACGGCAGCAACATCAAGACGTACGGGGTCCGCGCGATCCTGCTCACGTTCAACTCCTGTCACTTCCAGGGGCCCTTTACTATCGCCGACATCTCCCAATCGCTGCTGGGCGCCGATTTCCTCTGGGCGCACTCCCTGCAAGTCCACGTGAAGGGACAACGTCTCGTCAATTCTGAGACATTCGAGTCACGCCGAATTAACTGCGCCACATCTCAGCTCGGTGACCTTCTCCGACAACGAGTACACCCGGACCTTAGCCGATAACCCCGACATCATAACCCCGGCCAGCCCCAAGCATGAGGTGAAGCACCATATCCCCGCCACGGACCGCCACTCCATGCACACGCGCGCAGGCTGCCCCCCGACAAGCTCCAACTGGCCAAAGACAAGATGGAGGAAATGGGGATTGTGCACCGCTCAGAGAGCCCGTGGGCATCTCCACTTCACATGGTCCCCAAAGCGTCTGGGGCTGGAGACCCTGTTGGGACAACCGCCGTCTCAACGACGTCACAAAGGCAGACCGGTATCGCTTTCTTCATATCCAGGACTTTATGGCCAATCTGGATGGCGCCAAGGTATTTTTCAAAATCGACCTGGTACGTGGCTACCATCAGATTCCAGTCCACCCGGACGACATCCCCAGGATGGCCCTCAACACTCCATTCGGGCTCTTTGAGTTCCTACGGATGCCTTTCGGCCTCAGGAACGCCGTCCAGGATTTCCAACGGCTCATGGACACGGTGGACTGCGGGCTGGACTTCGTGTTCATTTACCTCGATGATATCCTCGTCGCCAGCCGCTCTTGCCTGGAACACCACACACACCTCCGGCAGCTCTGCCAGAAGCTCAACGAGCATGGCCTGGCCATCAACCTGGCCAAGTGTTTAGTTTGGCCACCCTTCCCACCGAACACCAAAGAGGCACTGGCAAAGGCGACGATGCTGGTACATCCACGGGCCAACACACCAACAGCTCTCACGGTGGACGCATCTGGCACAACCGTGGACGGAGTGCTGGAACAACTGATCGATGGAAGCTGGCAGCCCCTCGCCTTTTACAGTCGTCATCTGAGACCCCCCAGAACAGAAATACCGAGCAAGCGAACGGCCTAGTGGAGCATTTTCACCGGCACCTGAAGGCATCCCTAAAGGCACGGCTCACTGGCCCGGACTGGATGGACGAGTTGCCATGGGTCCTGCTAGGCATACGCACTGCCCAAAAACGGACCTGGCCCCGCTTACAGTCCCAGGGGACTTCATCCCGGCGGCACGTGGAAATCAGGAACTGCCCACGACCATGCTGAGGCGCCTCCGGGAGAAGGTGGGCATGTTCTCTCCAGTCCCAACGTCCCGCCATGGACTCACCACCACGTACGTCCCACCCGCCCTCCAGGGCTGCCAGTACACTTCCTTCGCCGTGATTTGCACCGTACGCTACTGCAAAGGCCTTACGAAGGACCTTTCCATGTACTGCAACACGGCATCACGACTTCTGTCATCAACATGGGCAGCAGGCACAGGACTGTCTCCAGCTTAAGCCGGCACACTTGGACATTGACAAACCAGTGCAGGTGGCACAGCCCCGCCGTAGAGTGCGTCCACAGTCACGAGCGCACCCACCCTGAACTCTGCCAGCTGCGACCCCGAACACAGGAGACGAGCACACGAGGTCAGCCGCCTCACTCGTGAGCCTGACTACCTCCATTACTCAGGTTCTGGAGGGGGGGTCATGTGGCGGGCTGAGCCATTTTGGTATCGAACCGTCGTTAGTCGGGCTCGAACTCTCGCGTGGACCGGGCATGATCGGGACCGGGGTCAGGGTGCGGGCCGTCGTGGTGTTAGAGAACATAGTATTTAGCGGTTGGAGTTTAACTCCTGTGTGCTCAGGAGTGACGGCACAGTAATAGTTAAATATTAACTTGATGCGCACATGAGCGACGGGGTTGTATTGGTTAATTACTAATCGGATTGTTTACACAACGCATGGACCTCTACAAGGTTCCTGTTTCCACACCGTATCTGTTTATTGGTTTATTATTATTGGCCTGTCTACTGAGATACAGGGAAACGTTAATAAGTTATAGGAATGGAATTAGGCTATTCGGCCCATCGCCTGCTCCCCCATTCAATCATGACTGATCTATCCTTCCCTCTCAACCCCATTCTCCTGCCTTTGGCCGATAACCCCGGACAGGTTTGTTTGCATGCTGTCTGGTCAAATAATACTACTGAAGTAGGTCACGAGTGTCAAGCAAAGAATTCTTTAATCGTAATGCACTATACAGCTCCCAAAACCACACGAGGGGCATGGGCGTTCCCGACCCTATATACAGTGGCTTGCAAAAGTATTCCTACCCCTTGAACTTTTCCACATTTTGTCACGTTACAACCACAAACGTAAATGTATTTTATTGGGATTTTATGTGATAGACCAACACAACGTGGCGCATAATTGTGAAGTGGAAGGAAAATGATACATGGTTTTCAAATTTTTTTACAAATAAAAAACTGAAAAGTGTCACGTGCAAAAGTATTCAGCCCCCTTTACTCTGATACCCCTAAATAAAATCCAGTGCAACCAATTGCCTTCAGAAGTCACCTAATTAGTAAATAGAGTCCACTTGTGTGTAATCTAATCTCAGTATAAATACAGATGTTCTGTGAAGGCCTCAGAGGTTTGTTAGAGAACATTAGTGAACAAACAGCATCACGAGGCCCAAGCAACACACCAGACAGGTCAGGGATAAAGTTGTGGAGAAATTTAAAGCAGGGTTAGGTTATAAACAAATATCCCAAGCTTTGAACATCTCACGGAGCACTGTTCAATCCATCATCCGAAAATGGAAAGAGTATGGCACAACTGCAAACCTACCAAGACATGGCCATCCACCTAAACTGACAGGCTGGGCAAGGAGAGCATTGATCAGAGAAGCAGCCAAGAGGCCCATGGTAACTCTGGAGGAGCTGCAGAGATCCACAGCTCAGGTGGGAGAATCTGTCCACAGGACAACTATTAGTCGTGCACTCCACAAATCGGGCCTTTATGGAAGAAGAAAGCCATTGTTGAAAAAAAGCCATAAGAAGTCCTGTTTGCAGTTTGCCACAAGCCATGTGGGGGACACAGCAAACATGTGGAGGAAGGTGCTCTGGTCAGATGAGACCAACATTGAAGTTTTTGGCCTAAATGCAAAACGCTATGTGTGGCGGAAACCTAACACTGCACATCACCCTGAACACACCATCCCCACTGTGAAACATGGTGGTGGCAGCATCATGCTGTAGGGATGCTTTTCTTCAGCAGGGACAGGGAAGCTGGTCAGAGTTGATGGGAAGATGGATGGAGCCAAATACAGGGCAATCTTGGAAGAAAACCTGTTAGAGTCTGCAAAAGACTTGAGACTGGGGCGGAGGTTCACCTTCCAGCAGGACAACGACCCTAAACATACAGCCAGAGCTACAATGGAATGGTTTAGATCAAAGCATATTCATGTGTTAGAATGGCCCAGTCAAAGTCCAGACCTAAATCCAATTGAGAATCTCTGGCAAGACTTGAAAATTGCTGTTCACAGATGCTCTCCATCCAATCTGACTGAGCTTGAGCTATTTTGCAAAGAAGAATGGGCAAAAATTTCAGTCTCTAGATGTGCAAAGCTGGTAGAGACATACCCCAAAAGACTTGCAGCTGTAATTGCAGCGAAAGGTGGTTCTACAAAGTATTGACTCAGGGGGGCTGAATACTTTTGCACGCGACACTTTTCAGTTTTTTATTTGTAAAAAAATATGAAAACCATGTATCATTTTCCTTCTACTTCACAATTATGCACCACTTTGTGTTGGTCTATCACATAAAATCCCAATAAAATACATTTACGTTTGTGGTTGTAACGTGACAAAATGTGGAAAAGTTCAAGGGGTATGAAAACTTTTGCAAGCCACTGTATATCCCCAGGGGAGCCCCGTGACCCGCACCAAGTGCCAAATCAAGTCACGTGACCCAACCCCGAGAGCCGAGGGTTTGCACCACGCATGTCTAACCACCAGGGGCCGCCACAGGAACCCCCCCAGAACCAGAGGCACGGAACCGAATGGGAAGACGAACAAGGCTTTGCCCCCTCACGTCTACTAAAAGTGAATGCGGCCAGGAGGAAATCAGCGCCCAGCAACGGCTGGGACACGTCTGCAACGGTGAAAGGCAAGGTGAAGTGTCAAGAGCCAAAGATGAGTGGAATGGTGCGGACGCCATAAGTTTGTATGGTGCTGCCAGTTAACGAGTGCCCCCGTTTCCCAGAACGAGTGTCCAACCCCGATGGGGGCAAAACGCTGACTTCTGCCCCTGCGTCCACCAGGAATCGTCGTCCCAAGCGCCGGTCCCATGCATATAGGGGGTGTATCTGGCCGACTGCCGAGGTGATTACTGGCGAGGCGGCCAGCCCCGGCATTTCCCGGAAATGAACAAGGCAAGCGGCATTGGCGGGCCACGGATCCCCAGCGTTGGTGGTAGAAGCACCACCTCTTCTTACCGGCTGCTCCCGGAGCAAGAGACTCAGCTGAGCCCCCGGTGGGCGCGGCCCTAGGTTACTGCACCTTCCAAGGCACTGTTGACACCCGATCTAGCGAACCTCCGCCCTGCCGCTTGGCCAGTCACAGCTCGTCTGCGTGTTCCGCTCACTGCAGGGAGTCATCGAAACTCAGTCCCTGAGAGGAGCAGGCGGATGTAGTCGGGCAACTGCGCTAGGAAGGCGTATTCAAAGAGCAGGCAGGGCCGGTGGCCATCCATGAGCGTGAGCATTTCACTCATCAGGGCCGATGGCTTACGGTCGCCAAGCCCGCCCGTGTGGAGGATCCGCGCCGCTCGCTCCAGGCGGCTGAGCCCGAAAGTACGGAGAAGCAGTGCCTTGAGGCCTTCGTATTTGTTGGCCACTGGCGGCTCACGCAGGTGAGGCACCAACCGACCGGTCGTCTCCTGGTCGAGCGCACTGAAGATATAGAAGTAGCGAGTGTCGACGGCTATGATCCTGCGGATGTGGAATTGAGCCCCCGCCTGTTCAAACCACACCAGAAGACTGGCAGCTTAAGTGCAACCACGTTTTGTTGGGCCTGGTCGGCGGCAATGGCGGGTGTGAGCGTGGCCGCGTCCATTATTGAGATCCAAAATACCTATTTTGCACCGTCGGGGTCACCAATGAAGTGGGACACGAGTGTCAAGCAAAGAATTCTTTAATCGTAATGCACTATACAGCTCCCAAAACCACAATGAGGAGCACGGGCGTTCGAGACCCTATATATATCCCCAGGGGAGCCCCGTGACCTGCGCCAACTGCCAAACCAATCATGTGACCCAACTCCTAGAGCCGAGGGTTCACACCACACGTGCCTAACCACCAGGGACCGCCACATTACACATGAATACTATCGAGCCATATCAAGTGCAACAGTAATGCAAAGAGAAAAATACCATAGGGAAGAACATTCACAACATTAGAGTAACAGAGAAAGCGTAGAAAAAAAATGCAAGGTCCACAATGAGGTAAGTTGGAAAATAGGGACTACATCCTAGCTTATGGGAGGACGACTGTCATCTGTTCAGTTGTCTTATAACTGTAGCCATGAAGCTGTTCCTGATTTTGGTAGGAAAGGGTCTGTCCCACTGCGGGGACCTAATCCGCGAGTTTAGAAGAGTTTGCCCTCGACTCATATTCGCAGCATGGTCGACACGAGGTCCTAGGAGGGCTTTGTAACTCTCCTTCATGCTCGAGAATACTTCCCGCGGCCTCAGTTTGGTGTAAGAGTATTTTTCAACATGCTGAAAATTGCCCGCGAGTAAAAAAAGGTTGCCATGGAAAAAATCTATATATTTTTTACTCGTAGGTTTAGTCGAAGTAGGTCGCAGTAGGTCGGCATGTTATTCGTAGGTAATCGAAGGCAATCGAAGGTAGTCGAGGGTAGTCGAAGGTAATCGAAGGTAGTCGAAGGTAGTCGTAGATAGTCTTCAACATAGTCGAAGGAGGTCGAATGATAACGAAGGAGGTTCTCTACATAGTCGAAGGAGATCTTCAACATATTCGTAGGAGGTTCTCTACATAGAGGAAGGTCGAAGGAGGTGTTCTACTTTGGCAATACAACACGACCATGACACTTTTTCATCCTCTCCTAAACTCTTCCACACTCGCAAATTAGGTCCCTGCAGTGGGACGGGCCCTTAAGTGTTTCAAGCTTTTGTACCTATGTGAGAGGGGAAAAGGGAGTCTGACTTAGGTCAAAATTGTCCTTGAATATGTTGGCTGCTTTCCTGAGGCAGCGTGAAGTAAGATGGAGTCAATGGAGGATAGGTTAGTTTGTGTGATGGACTGGGCTACAAGCACGGCGCTCTGGAATTTCTTGTGGTCTAGACAGAGCTGTTACCAAACCATGTTGTGGTAGGATGCTTTCTGTGGTGCATCTGTAGAAGTTGGTAAGAGTCATGGGATGAAGTAGAGGTGTTGATGTGCTTTCTTGACCATAACTTCAAAGTGCTTGGTCCAAGTGTTGATGATATACATTTATGAATTAGAAGCTCTCAACCACCTCCACTTCAGCACCATTGATGCTGATTGAGGCGTGTACACCACCTCATTCCCTGAAAGGCAATAACTAGTTCCTTCGTCTTGCTGTCATTGAGAGGAACATTGTTGTCTAAAGATAATGTTATTAAATTATCTATCTGCCTCTTGTACTCCATCTCATCATTGTTCAAGATCTAGCCAACCACAGTAGGGAAATGTAAAACGGAGTTAATATTACAGATCAATGATCGTTACCCAATAGCTGTAATGTGCAGAGACAGGAGGTGTTCCTCCAGCTTGTTTGAACAGCTTAAGAGGCTAAAGACAAAAACACCAGTCAGAGAGGGTTGGAAAATTAAAGTGATATGAACTGGAAATTCAAGGGCATCCTTGCAGACTGAATGATCACTCAATTTCTCCAATATAGATGAGAGCACAATATGAACAACAAAAGTTGTACACAAGATCGGAAGTGCAAGTGAATCATTCTTTCACCTGAAAGGACTGTTTGGATCCCTGAATGATGGAAAAAGAAGTGGAAAAGGATAATTAGTTAGAAAGGTAATGGGTAAAGGGGAACAGCTGTTGGTGGAGATTGGAAGAATTAATCACAGTATTGCAGACAAATGCTGAAAGTGGAGAGAATGAGACAATGTTTAAGAAGGAACTGCAGATGCTGGAAAATCGAAGGTAGACAAAAATGCTGGAGAAACTCAGCGGGTGAGGCAGCATCTATGGAGCGAAGGAAATAGGCAATGTTTTGGGTCAAAACCCTTCTTCAGACAATGTTTCTGGTTATGGCATCATGTTGAAGGGCATGGAAGTTATCTGGTATGATCCTTTGATAGATTTTTGCTAGAGGGAGTTGTTGAATAATTATCGTGGCTGCTTCGGGGCTGCGGTGGCGTTCCGGCGGTGGCGACCGAGGACGCTGGTGGCTACCTGAACCCGGAGGCTCGGCCGCGGGCCCGGTGGACGACATCTTCGGGAGCGCGCAGGTCACAGGTTGGTGACCTGTTTTTCTGGGGCTCCCACAACTACAGCTGCGTCCGCTGGACTGGAGGGCGGCAGCTTCGGGAGCCTCGGCCAACCCGGGCCGCGGAGTTTGAACCGGCCCGTCGCGGACGGAGCACGGATTCAGCCGCGGGATTGCCTTACTTACCATCACCCGGTGGGGTCACAACATCAGAAGCCTGGATCACCTCAGCGCAGAGGGAGAACAAGGAGGGAAGAGACAGAGACTTTAAGACTTTTGCCTCCATCACAGTGAGGAGGTGCCTGGTGAACTCACTGTGGTGGATGTTAATTTGTGTTTATTGTGTGTTTTGTTATTTATTATTATATGTATGACTGCAGGCAACGAAATTTCGTTCAGACCGAAAGGTCTGAATGACAAATAAAGGAATCTCTAATCTCTAATCTCTATCTCCTCTGGCAAATACAAGAACAACATTTGAAAGAAATTTGGACAGATACAGGTACATGTCTAGAGGGATATAGGTCAAACGCAGGCAGGTGGGACTATGTTAGATGGGGCATCTTGGGCAGCATGTATAAGTTAGGATGAAAGACCTGTTTCTGTACTGTATGACAGTGGAAGCCGGTGGGCTGGAAGGTAGAAAGAGGTGGAATAAGAGAAAACAGAAGAAGTATATTTGGGATTTCCATCAACTGTTGTGGAGGGGAAGCTATGGCTAGGGGGAAAGGAAGACATCTTGTGCAGGAAGGAACTGCAGATGTTGGTTTACACCAAAGATAGACGCAAAATGCTGGAGTAACTCAGTGGGACAGGCAGCATCTCTGGAAAGAAGGAATGGGTGACGTTTTGGGTCCAGACCCTTCCTCAGACTGAGAGTCAGAGGAGAGGGAGTCTAGAGATATGGAAGGGTAAGGTGTAAAAACAGATCAAAGCAGATGATAAGGAAATGTAGAATGGTTCATTATTAGCTGGGGGGAAGGCGACGAGAACACGTCATACAATCAATAATATTTAATCGTGAGGTCAGTTGAACTAGTTGGAGAACTAGGAGGGACGGATGGGGAGAGAGAGGGAAAACAAGGGTTACATGAAATTCGAGAAATCGAATTTCATACCGCTGGGGTGTAAGCTACCCAAGTGAAATATGAGGTGCTGTTCCTCCAATTTGTGCCGGGCCTTACTCAGACAATGTAGGAGGCCCAGGACAGAAAGGTCAGTGTGGGAATGGGAAGGGGAATTAAAGTGATTGGCTGTTACATAAAGTGTTTAGCAGCTGGGAGATCAGGTAGGTACAGGCGGACTGAGCGGAGGTGTTCAGCAAAATGATCACTGAGCCTGCGCTTGGTCTCGCCGATATACAGTCCAACCTGGAACAGCGGGTACAGTGGATGCTGAACTGTAGGAGGTGCAAGTGAACCTCTGCCTCACCTGAAAGGACTGTTGGGGTCCTTGGATGGAGTCGAGGGAGGAGGGACAGGTGTTGTATCTCCTGCGATTGCAGGGGAAGGTGTCTGGGGAGAGGGTGGTTTGGGTGGGAAGGAATGAGTTAACCAGGGAGTTGCGGAGGGAACGGTCTCTGTGGAAGGCGGAAAGGGGCGGAGATGGGAAAAAGTGGCCAATGGTGGGATCCCATTGGAGGTGGCAATAATGACGGAGGATTATGTGTGGTATGCGACGGCTGATGGGGTGCCCCTACAGTCCTTTCTGATGAGGCAGAGGATCAACCTCATCCAACCTCATCTACTGTATCCGCTGTTCCAGGTATGGACACTTATATATCAGCGAGGCCCTGCACGGCGATCATTTAGCTGAACATCTCCGCTCGGTCCGCCTAGGCCTACGTGATCTCCATGTTGCTAAACACTTTAGCTCCTCCTCCCATTGTCATGCTGACCTTTGTGTCCTGGGCCTCCTCCACTGTCAGAGAGGGGCCTGCTGCAAAATGGGGGAACAGCACCTCATATTTTGCTTGGGCAGCTTACACCCCAGCGGTATGAATATTGACTTCTCTAACTTCAAGTAACTCTTGCTTTCCCTCTATCTCCGTGCCTCCTCCATCCTAGTTCTCCGACTAGTTCTACTGTCCTCCTGGTTAAATATTACTGATTGTTGCCTCGTTGTCACCTTCCCCTCAGCTCACAAGGAAGACATCTTCACTGGTCTGCAAAGGGTCATAATCAAAACAAATACTTATACATGTACTTATACAAATACATGTAGTTATGAGTTATTAAAGCAATAAAATATGGGTAAGTGGTTAAATAGGTACATCAGCGAAAATGCCAGAAATTAAAAGATGGAAATTCCTGTGTTAAGGCACAAATTCAAAATAGTTTTAAACATTTTGTTTAAATCACTGATCAATATCTCAAAGTGGTAGAAGAAAGTTGAGACGGGATTCAAAATTGTTTCCAAGATGTCGCCCAACCCAGACGACTATTTGCGTCCTAGCCACAGCAGCTGATCTACAAACTCATATTACAATCGCTCCACACTCTTAAATCTCTCTACACATTGTAAATGGCTCGATTGCAATCATGTATTGTCTTTCTGCTGACTGGTTAGCACACTACAGAAGCTTTTCACTGTGCCTCGGTACACGTGACAATAAACTAAACTGAACTGAACCGAATTCATGATGCTTATATCGACCATTATTGTTGCAGGACTAGTGCCACAGGGGTCACAGTGGGAATGGAAAAGAATGCACACCAGATGCAGCTAGGGGTAATTCAAATGTCGAGTCAAGTTTATTGTCATTTGCACAAGTACTGGTACAATGAGAATCTCACCTGCAGCAGTATCACAGGCATAGACATAGACTAACACACCAAAACAAATCATGCGCAAATTACACATAACATTTCAAAAAGATGTAAGACTGCAAAAATATAAATTAGAACAGAAATGTTCATAGTTGGAGCACAGAGTTCTGTTGTAGGATTGTGTAGGTTGGTTCAAGAACGTCATAATGGCAGGAGAGTAGCTATTCCTGAATGGGAAGGTGTGTGTCTTCAGGCTTTTGTACCTCCTGCCTGATGGTCGGAGCAATTAAAGGGCATGGCCTGGATGGCAGGTATCCTTGATGATAGATGCCGCCTTCTTCAGGCAGCATCTCATGTCGATGCTTTCGAGGGAGAGGAGGGCTGTATTTGTGACGGACCGGGCTGAGCCCACCACTCTATGCAGCCTCTTGTGTTTCTTTGCTATTCCAAACCACAATACAACCAGCCACAATACTTTCTACAGTGCATGTATAAAAGGTTATTAGTATTCAGAGGCATATCAAATCTTTTCAAACCTCTAAGTAAATGCAAATGGTACAGTAATGTTCCTTTAAAAAAACCTCACCTAATCTGAATTTGGTTTGCTCACTGGTAATAAGATCACAACGCCAGCAGCCTGTGTTATAATTGAAAATAGAGAAATGGGAAGGGGAGTTATAGTGTTTGGCAACCGGGAGATCGCGTAGGCCAAGGCAATCATTTCACTGAACACCTTCTTTCAGTCTGCCTTGGCCTACACGATCTCCCAGTTGCAAACACTTTAACTCCCCTTCCCATTCCCACTTTGACCTTTCTGTCCTCGGCCCCCTCCACTGTCAGAGTGAGGCCAAACACAAATTGGAGGAACACCATCTCATATTTCACTTGGGCTGCTGACAACCAATCAGTATGAATCTTGGTTTCTCTAACTTCAAGTAACTTTGCATATCCTCTCTCTCCATCCTTCCCACACCCTAGTCAACGTACTAGATTCAACATCGTCCTGTTGTGTTTTACTCTGTACAACTCCTTATCACCTTCCCCACAGCCAACAATGATCCATCTTTCCTTCATCATTCGTGCTTTTTGCATATCTTTTATTCATTTGTTTTACGTACTTTCTATATCTCTTGTTTCTCTCTACCGACTCTCAGGCTGAAGTAAGGTCTCATCTCCTTTTCTTCAGAGATGCTGCCTGAGCCATTGAGTTACACCGACTTTCGGGTCCATCTTCGGTGTAAACCAGCATCTGCAGCTCCTTCCTACACAGTATACAGGTAGTTCTGCTATATTGCATGTTTCCATAACATGATTTGGATATAACTGGAGTGATGAATTAGGGGATATGTGGACCAAATTGGTTATAATGCAATTTCAATCAGAAATTAATAGAGAACTACTTAAAAGTTACACCAAAAATTGATAAGCAGAAAAAAAGATGCCTTTGATTTGGGGAGGAGTAATCCTGTTCCCATTTGGATAGACAGAAGCCAATAAGGGATAGTCAGTATGGTTTTGTACATGAGTTTGTGTCTCACAAATTTGATTGCATTTTTTTGAAGAAGTAACCAAGAAGGTTGATGAGGGCAAGACTGTAGACGTTGTCTATACAGACTTCAGTAAGGCCTTTGATAAGGCTTTGCATGGTAGGCTGCCCTGGAATGTTAGATCGCATGACATCCAGGAAGAACTAGCTGCCTGGATACAGAATTGGCTTCATGGAAGGAGGAGTCAAGTCAAGTCAAGTCAATTTTATTTCTATAGCACATTTAAAAACAACTCTCGTTGACCAAAGTGCATTACATCAGTGCTACATACAGTGGTACATAGATCTAACAATACATACATAAATACATACATACAGCACTCCCTCGGAGGACCTCAAGAAACGCTGGTGAGTAGAAATAAGTTTTAAGTCTAGACTTAAAGGAGTCGATGGAGGGGGCAGTTCTGATGAGAAGAGGGATGCTGTTCCACAGTCTAGGTGCTGCAACCACAAAAGCGCGATCGGCCCTGACCGATTATACCTGGACCGCGGGGATGGTCAGTAACCCCAAGTCGGTCGACCTGAGGAACCTGGAGGTGGAATGGTGGGTTAGCAGATTTTTGATGTAGGTGGGGGCAAGCCCATTAAGGGCTTTGCAAACATAAAGGAGGAGCTTGAAGTTGATTCTGTACCGTGCTGGGAGCTAGTGGAGAGAGGCCAGGATCGAGGTGATGTGGTCCATTTTTCGGGTGCCTGTCAGAAGTCTATGCGCGGCGTTTTGGACTAATTGCAGGCTGGACAGGGAAGATTGGCTGATGCCAGTGTAAAGGGAGTTGCAGTAATCAAGGCGGGAGGAGATAAATGAGTGGATGATCTTTTTGAGGTTGTCGAATTGGAGGAAAGGTTTGATTTTAGCTATCGTGCAAAGCTGGAAGAAGCTAGCTTTTACCACGGCATTGACTTGTTTGTCAAACTTCATTGCGGAGTCAAATATCACGCCAAGGTTTTTGACGTGAGGTTTGAGTAATGGGGTAAAGCTTCCAAGGCTGCCTGCTATCGTTTTGATGGAGTCCGAGGGGCCGAGTAGGATGACCTCAGACGAGTAGGATGACCTTGTTTAGTTGGAGGAAGTTCTGGGCCATCCAACACTTTATATCCTCGAGGCAGTGCATAAGGCTGAGTAGATTTGATCGGTTGATGGGCTTCAGGGGAAGATAGAGCTGTGTATTGTCTGCATAGCAGTGGAAGAAAATGCCGTGCCTTTGAATGACTTGGCCTAAGGGGAGCATATACAGGGAGAAGAGAATGGGGCCTAGGATGGAGTCTTGTGGAACCCCGCAGCAGAGGCTTGCTGGGGAAGAGAAAGAGTTGCCTATGTTTGTAGCGAAGCTCCTACCTTTGAGGTAGGAGATGAACCAGCTCAGGGCAGTGCCATCAATACCAATCCCATACAGTCAATTAGGATGGTATGGTCGACTGTATCAAACGCTGCGCTGAGGTCAAGAAGGAGCAGGATTGCATAGTCGCCGGAGTCAATGGTGAGAAGTAGGTCATTATGTACCTTCAACAAGGCAGACTCTGTGCTGTGGTGGGCCCTGAAGCCTGATTGGAAAGTTTCCAGGATGGTATTTTGGTGAAGGTAAGGCATTAGTTGATTTAGAATTACCGTCTCAAGGACTTTTGAAAGGAAAGGCAGTTTGGAAATGGGTCTGTAGTTACTAGGCAAGATGGGGTCGAGGTTCGGTTTTTTCAGGAGGGGCTGGACCACCGTGTGCTTGAAGCAGGTAGGAACAGCTCCAGTGGCCAGAGAACTGTTGATGATAGAGGATGCTGGGACCGGCTATTGCAATGACATCCTTCAGAAGGGCAGTGGGGACAGTGTCGAGGGGGCAGGTTGCAGGTTTCATGGTGGTGACCAGCTTTACAAGGGAGGGTAGAGTAACGGGTTGGAAACAGTCTAATTTAGAAGAACAGACCAATGAGACAGCCAGGTCATGGATGGGAGGGGAAATATTCGTTCTGATGTTCTCAACTTTGCTGGTGAAAAATGTCGTAAATTCTTCGCACTTAGCAGGGGACCCAGCTAAGCTGGTACTGGGGGGCGGGACATATGACAGAGGTAATGGTACTAAATAGGACCTTGGAATTATGGGCGTTTTTGGAAATAAGGTCGGAAAAGTATTGTGTTCTCGCAGACTTTACTGCTTCCTGGTATTTGAGAAGATTGTTTCTCAGAAGTTCAAAGGAGATTTGAAGCTTATCAGATTTGTACTTCCGTTCTGATTTTCTGCATTCTCTTCTTAGGGCTCTGGTGGTGTCATTGAGCCAAGGCCAGCCTTTAGGCATAGGCTTTTTCATTTTAAGAGGAGCAACAGAATCCAGGATGGAAGAGCAAGTGGTATTGAATAAAGAAATGAGGTTGTCAGTGCTGAGATGGAGGGGAGAAGCCTCGACGGTGCAGATGTTGGGAGCAGCTATCAGAGCCTCAGAGAACCTAATGGCAGTCGAAGAGTTTACGTAGCGGGAGTAGCGAACAGGGAGATGGGATTTTGAGGGAGAGAAAGGCAGAGATGCATCAAATATAATTGCACTATGATCTGACAGACAAGCATCAATAATTTCTATATTACAAATTGGGAGACCAGACGAAAGCACCAGGTCGCGTGTATGGCCAAGCTTTGCGTGGGTCCAGTGGTGAGTAGAGTCAGATTGAAGGACTCAACCAGGTTCAAAAATTCACTCACAAGAGGCTTAGTAGGACAGTAAACATGAATGTTAAAGTCACCAAGAATCAGGACCCGGTCAAATTTGGGAAACAAGCTAGCGATAAGATCAGCAAATTGTGTGATTAAGTCCTTATGCATTTTTCATGGGCGATACACAAGAACAATTAAAAGTGGACAGATTAGACCAACTATGAATAGTTGTTGTTCGAAGCTTGAGAAATGATCAGCGTTCAGGAGGCGGTTGTTGAAATGTTTCTTAAACACAGTGGCTAGGCCCCCACCGCATCCGGAGAGCCTGGGCGAGCTGAAAAAGTTACAGTTATC
This sequence comes from Malacoraja senta, assembly GCA_038087875.1. NCBI lineage: Eukaryota > Metazoa > Chordata > Chondrichthyes > Rajiformes > Rajidae > Malacoraja > Malacoraja senta. The sequence continues at coordinate 54,030,756 of CM075983.1, read as the reverse complement.
AGGACAGAGTTCCACGAGTGGTGCAAGCTCACCAGGATTAAGCCAGGTGTCTGTGACCAGTAAAAAGTCCAATCCACGTGCGGTGAAGAAGTCGTTGAGGATGAAGGTTTTGTTCAGCAAGGATCTCGCGTTGATCAGAGCCACATTAGCAGGGACAGCAGGTAAGTTGTGGTCCAGTAGCGGCTCTCACGCCAGTGGGCGGAGGTTCAGGGAGACCACACCGCTGCGTTTCACACATGACCTGGCTGGGAGCCCGTGGGCTGACAGGCCGGGGACAGGAAATATCGACCGGAGAGAGGGACCACCGATGGACGGAGCAGTAGGGCCGACCAGATCCGTCTTCACAGCGCTGGGCGACGTAAGCTGATGTTGAACGGGCGCGGGCGAGAGTCTTCAACCTTACCAGGGCGCCCACGCGTTTACTTCCCACCAGGAGCCGAGCAAGGAGCGAGCGGTAGGGGAAGCCTTGTCCGGGGCTTTGTCCGGGGCCTTGTCCGGGGCCTTGTCCGGGGCCTTGTCCGGGGCCTTGTCCGGGGGCTCTGTCCGGGGGCTCTGTCTGGGGCCTTGTCCGTGGCCTTGTCCGGGGCTCTGTCTGGGGCTCTGTCCGGGGCTCTGTCCGGGGCCTTGTCCGGGGCTCTGTCCGGGGCCTTGTCCGGGGCCTTGTCCGGGGCCTCGGATGAAGGCCTCGACGACAGAGGCTCGGATGTCCAGGATTGACTGCAGATAATACGGACGGTTGAGGTTGCTTTGTCCGGGGCTTTGTCCAGACGGGAGACGACGGGCAGCCAAACACAATGGCGCGGCCATCTTGAGTCTAGATCAGTGCTGGGTTGGTGGAAGGTTGTGCTTTCTAGACTGGAGGCCTGTGATTAGTGGTGTGCCTCAAGGACCAGTGCTGGGCCCGTTGCCGTATGTGGATTATATTAACGATGTAGATGAGAATGTGCAAGGCATGATTGGTAAGTTTGCAGTTAATACTAAAGTAGGTGGTATTGTAGATAGTGAAGGCGGTTATCAAAAATTACAACAGGATCTTGATCAGCTGGGCAAATGGGCTGAAAAATGCTTAATGGAGATGCAGATATGTGTGAGGTGTTAAACCAGGGCAGGATCTTCATAGTGAATGGCAGGGCCCTGGGGAGAGCAAGGGAACTAGGAGTACAGGCGCACATTTCCCTGAGGGTGTTAAAGGAGGCTTTTGGTACATCCGTTTCATCAGTCAGATGGAGTATAAGATCTTTTTTTTTTAACCCAGATCAATCAAGAACCAGAAGACGTAGGTTTAAGGTGAGAGGGGAACATTATAACACAAAACCGAGGGACAACTTTTTCCACACAGAGAGTGGTTTGTAAATGAAATCAGCTGGCAGAGGAAGTAGTTGAGGCAGGTACAATAACAGCATTAAAAAGACATTTGGGCAGGTACATGGATGTAGACAGTTTAGAGTGATCTGCACCAAATGCAGGCAAATTGGTCTAGCTTAGATGTGACATCTTGGTCGGCGTTGATAAGTTGGGCTGAAGGGTCAGTTTCTGTGCTAAATGACTCTATGACTCAGTTTCCTATTAAATATTTCCCTTCTCACCTTAAACCAATTGTCTGCTGTGTAACCAGACTTCTGCCTTTCTCTGTACTTTAGTTCCCGAACAGTTCTTTCGTTATCTTTCTGGTTGCTCGTGTTTTTTTCTGCAATGGTTGTTCTGTTTTCCTTTAGATAGTTGAGATTAGATTCTGGAATAGAAGACTAAGATTCAGAGGTGTGTCAAGGGCAGAAGATCACTAAGTACTTCCTTTATAAGGTTTGGAAAAGTGCGGGATACAATTTTTCCTTTGTGGCTCGTCGCACCAATTGATTATTGCCATCAGTGAGTCCTAATGTTCTAGTGGAGTTTAAGCTACTATTCACACAATGGTGCAACAGTCAGGGCTGCTTCCACACAACTCTACTGAGACGGGGTCAATCCTGGTTCCGCTGCCACGTACAATTTGGATGGTCTCCAAGCAAGGTTTTCTGAGCGCTCCGGTTACCTTCTGTGTTGCAAAGATGTTCTGGTAGGTTATTTGATTAATGCAAATTTACTCCAGCGCAGATGAGATCAGGGGTAGTTTAACAACTAGGTGAGAGAGAATATATCAGTACAGGAATAACTACTTTGGCCCACAATGCCCGTGCCGAACATGATGCCAAGTTAAAATTATTACAATAAATTACAGGAACAATTTTTTTAAATGGGGGAGGGGGTGTTTATGGGACTGCTCCAAGTGCTGATATTGACTCGATTAAATTTGTAAAAAAGTGAACTAAATCCGAAATCATTCAAGGAAACTCATAAAATGCTGGAGTAACTCAGCGGGTCAGGCAGCATATCTGAAGAAGATGGATAGATGATGTTTTGAGTCAGGACCCTTCTGCAGACTGATGCATTCAAATAGCAGCACAGTGGCACAACTGGTAGAGCTGCTGCCTCACCCTGGGCGCCAAAGACCCAGATTCGATCTTGACCTCAGGGGCTGCGTGTGGACTTTGCACATTCTCCATGTGATAGCGTGAGTTTCCTGTGGGGTGCTCTGGTTTCTTCCCACATCCCAAGCACATGCGGGCTTGTAAGTTAATTGGTTTCTATAAATTGCCCCAATAGGAAGGGAGCGGATGAAAAAGTGGAAGAACAGAACGAGTGTGAATGGGCAATCAATGCTCAGAATGGACTCAGTGGGCTGAAGAACCTGTTTCCGTGCTCTGTCTCTAAACGAAACATTTCTCTCCCGTCAGTGTCCACACCGATCACTAATTGGTAAAGGAACAAAGATAATATGGTTTTACCTCCCCTTAGCCTACACACTGATTTCTGTTGATGGTCCAAATGCTAACTGGTAAAATGGTCCAAAGATGGTGGCTGCCTGCGGTGACGTTTGCAGAGCACCAGAACATAAAAGGCTTAAATACAACTTCCAACAACTCACCTGGATCAGGAAAACGGCAGAAATCGGTGCCGTTTCGGACAAGCTGCTTGAGCACCTCAAGGCTCTTGCAATTTCGCGATCTCCCGCAGCTGCGGGAACCCCGGACTTTAAACTTTCCCACGCTGGCTGTGAAACACCAGACCCGACTGAGGAACCCAGGTACGGTACCTGGAAACCCCGGGATGACCCCCAGAGCCGACGGTCTGGATCCTCCAGGAACAACGGAGCTGGAGCTGCCGTCTGTGAAGGAATCCCCCGTTCCAGCGCAGGTTCGCAGATACAGCAGGTACAGTAAGCACAGCACCTGGAAACAAAGGGGAAGCCTCCATTGTGTCCGGAAACGTGGTCGACGGGCAGGACTTCAGGTCAGAATGAAGCGCTGGGGACTTCGGTCCCCTCTCCCTACTATCCTACTGGCCAACGTACAGTCCCTTGAAAACAAAGTGGAGGACTTAAGGGCAAGGCTGCTTTATCAAAGGGAGCTGAGGGAATGCTCTGTGTTCTGTTTTACAGAGACATGGCTCACCCCCAGCTCCCCAGACTCAGCGGTCCAGCCTGAAGGTTTCTCCATCCATCGTATGGACCGTACACTGGCATCTGGGAAAGGGAGAGGAGGGGGCATCTGCCTCATGGTCAACTCTGCGTGGTGCTCAGACGTGGCAGTCCTGTCCAACTCCTGCTCTCCACACCTCGAACATCTGGCGGTGAAGTGTCGTCCCTTCTACCTCCCAAGGGAATTCACCTCCATCAACCTGACCGCGGTCTACATCCCCCCCCCCCCCCCAGGCAGACATCCGTCTGGCACTGGAGGAGCTGCACGCCGTGGTCAACAAACACCAGACGTCTTACCCCGAGGCATTTACCACCATTGCTGGGGACTTCAATAAGGCAAACCTAAAGAAATCGTTCCCTAACTTCCACCAACATGTCTCCTGCTGCACCAGAGGACCAAACACCCTCGACCACTGCTACACCACCATCAAGAATGCCTATCGCTCTATCCCTTGCCCTCACTTTGGTGAATCCGACCATACTGCGGTGCTGCTTCTTCTTGCCTACAGGCAGCAATTAAAGAGCGCACCCCCAGAGGTGAGGACAATACAGAGCTGGTCGGGGGGTCGGGGGGGGGGGGGGGGGGCAGAGGGACAACTCCAGGACTGTTTGGAGTCTGTAGACTGGGCAATGTTCAGGGACTCGGCAACGGACTTGAACGAATACGCCACAGTCGTTACAGACTTCATTAAGAAGTGTGTGGAGGACTGCATCCCCACCAAAACCTTCCGAGTGTTTCCCAATCAGAAACCTTGGATGAACTTTGAGATCTGCACTCTTCTGAAGACCAGACACCGGGCATTCATGTCTGATGATACAGTGGTCGACAAGAAGTGCAGATACGACCTTGGTAAGGCCATCAAAAAGGCCAAAAGGGACTTCTGCTTCAAACTGGAGGATGAGACAGATGTTCGGCAGCTGTGGCGGGGCCTGAATGCAATCACCTCCTACAAGGCAAAACCAGGAGGCAGCTCAAATGTCGGCGAAACATCACTCTCTGATAAGCTCAATGCGTTTTACGCACGCTTTGATAGGGAGAACACTGATGTGCCTTCCTGAGCCCCCATTCGCTGTGATGGTATTTCAATCTCAGTCACAGAGGCCGACATCAGGAAATTCTTCAGAGGGGTGAACCCTCGAAAAGCACCTGGACCTGATGGTATACCTGGTCGTGTTCTAAAAACCTGTGCGGACCAACTGGCTGGAGTATTTACGGACATTTTCAACCTCTCACTTCTGAGGTCTGAGGTTCCCACCTGCTTTAAAAGGGCATCAATTATACCAGTGCCCAAGAAGAGTAAGGTGACGTGCCTCAATGACTATCGACCAGTGGCACTAACGTCTGTGGTGACGAAGTGCTTTGAGAGGTTGATCATGGCGCAAATCAACTCCTACCTCGACAAAAACCTGGACCCACTGCAGTTCGCTTACCGCCACAACAGATCAACGGTGGATGCGATCTCGCTGGCTCTCCACTCCGCTCTGGACCACTTGAACAACAAAAACTCATATATCAGGCTGTTATTCATCGATTACAGCTCGGCATTTAATACAATCATCCCCTCCAAGCTGGTTACCAAACTCGCAGAACTGGGTCTCTGTGCATCCCTCTGCAATTGGATCCTCGACTTCCTCATTCACAGACCACAGTCTGTTCGTATTGGTGGAAATGTGTCAGACTCGATAACAATCAGCACGGGAGCACCTCAAGGCTGCGTGCTCAGCCCCCTGCTGTACTCACTCTATACTCATGACTGTGTAGCCGGTCATAGTGTGAACTCCATCATCAAGTTCGCTGACCACACCACTGTTGTGGGACGTATCACTGATGGGGATGAGTCAGAGTATAGAAGTGAGATCGACCGACTGACCAAATGGTGCCAGCACAATAACCTGGCCCTCAACACCAGCAAAACCAAGGAACTGATTGTGGACTTTGGAAGGAGTAGGATGGGGACCCACAGTCCCGTTTAATGGTTGAAAGGGTCAAGAGCTTCAAATTCCTGGGCGTGCATATCTCTGAAGATCTTTCCTGGTCTGAGAACAATGATGCCATTATTAAGAAAGCACATCAGCGCCTCTACTTCCTGAGAAGATTACGGAGAGTCGGTTTGTCAAGGAGGACTCTCTCTAACTTCTACAGGTGCACAGTAGAGAGCATGCTGACCGGTTGCATCGTGGCTTGGTTCGGCAACTTGAGTGCCCTGGAGAGGAAAAGACTACAAAGAGTAGTAAACACTGCCCAGTCCATCATCGGCTCTGACCTCCCTTCCATCGAGGGGATCTATCGCAGTCGCTGCCTCAAAAAGGCTGGCAGTATCATCAAGGACCCACACCATCCTGGCCACACACTCATCTCCCCGCTACCTTCAGGTAGAAGGTACAGGAGCCTGAAGACTGCAACGACCAGGTTCAGGAATAGCTACTTCCCCACAGCCATCAGGCTATTAAACTTGGCTCGGACAAAACTCTGAACATTAATAGCGCATTATCTATTATTTGCACTTTATCAGTTTATTTATTCATGTGTGTATATATTTATATAATGGTATATGGACACACTGATCTGTTCTGTATTCAATGCCTACTATGTTCTGTTGTGCTGAAGCAAAGGAAGAATTTAATTGTCCTATCAGGGACACATGGCAATAAACTCTCTTGAATCTTGAACCAATTAGACAGAATGACCAGAATCAGGATGAGGGAATGAGATATTGCCACAAAATCTCAATTTAAAGAGCTCAAATAGGAATTGCCTGGCTTCAACTTGCATAATAAACTGAGCTATGCTTACTTGTATGACAGCACTGGAGTTGCCACCATCTCCTTCACAAATGGATAGAATCACACCACTTTAAAAAGGTGAAACAAAGTCCATTCATCACCTATCACTTAATACAGAAAGTTTACACAGGAATGTAATACATCACGCATGTTCTGATACCATTGCTAAATGCAGTATTTAGTTCTAACATTGTTCATATATAGGTCTCCCCCCCTCCCCCCATAAACACCTGACTTATAGCGGCGACCCAGTACACATGAATAAGTGAGTTTGGAGAGCAGAGGGATGGAGTTGCCAGCTGCTGCTGCAGGCATCTTCAACCAGATGGGAACAGGGCGTTTCTCTGTGTCTTCCATTCCAAACCACAATAATCGGGCTGAGTGAAGGAGGAGAGATGGGAATACAGACTCGCTGAGGCTGGCCGGCGCCCACTCTCCCATCGCAACATGATCCTCTCACGAGCACTGCCTTTGTCTGACTAGTGAATAATTTAAGGGCCTGTCCCACTTTCACGACCTAATTCACAACCTTTTTCACTCGTGGACATTTTTCATCATGTTGAAAAAACGCCCCAACCTACTTGATGCCACGAGTACCTACGACCCGCCTACGACCTACCTACGACCTTCTACGGCTTCGTGACGACCATGCTGCGAGTATGAGTCAAGGGCAAACTCGGCAGAGGTCGTGAAAGTGGGACAGGCCCTTTTGGTTGCAGGCAGTTCTCAGGATTTCATCAGCTGCACCATTGGCTTCCACCCTGCCTTCAAACTCACCTGGATTATCTCTGACATTTTCTCCACTTTCTTGATCTACCGGTGTCCAATGTAGGAGACAGACTATCCAAAGACAGCTGCTACAAATTGACAGACTACAATAGCTGCCAAGACCACACTCCTACCGTCCTATCTCTTGTAAACAGGCCATACCTTTCTCACAGTTTCTGATATTGGTGCAACTGGTCTCAAGATGAGGTTTCCTGCACCAGGACATCAGAAATGTCCTCATTCTTCAGTATACATGGTTCAAACCCAACCCCCCTCCACACCCACATTTGTGGATGGAGCCCTCACCATCTTCCCCAGTTTCCCAACACTTCTGCTCTCCCATTTCCCCAGACAAAACAGCAACAGTTCCTCTAAGGGCAGCATGGCGGTACAGTGGTAGAGTTGCTGCCACGGGTTCTATCCTGACTATGTGTGCTTGTCTGTACATAGCCTGTACATTCCCCCCATGACATGCATAGTTTTTCTCTGAGAACTCGAAGGGCCAAATGGCCTACTCCTGCATCTATTGCCTATAACTTTGGTTTCCTCCCACACACCAAAGACATACAGGTTTGTAGATTAATTGGCTTGGTATAAATATAAAAATTGTCCCCAGTGTAGTATGGTGTTAATGTGCAGGGATCGCTGGACAGTGCGGTCTTGATGGTCTGAAGAGCTTGTTTCTGCGCTGCATCTCTAAACTAAACCTCACCCCAACCTTCTCCACATCCAGCTCAATCTCCAATGGTGCTGCCCACTTCAGCATTGATGCCACCATCAGTCACATCTTCCTGTCCCCATCTTTTACCACTTTCTGCAGAGACCACTCTTTCTGCACTTAGTTGGTTCACTCTTCCTTCCCCAACCACCCACCCCTCTCCAGGCACTTTCTTCTGCAACCACTGCAGTTGCAGCTCCTGTCCCTGCTCCTCGTATCTCACCTCCATTCAGGGACCCCAACAACCCTTCCAGGTGAAACTGAAGTTCACCGACACATCTCCCTATCTCATCTATTGAAATTGATGCTATTGCTGTGACCTCCTTTACATTGGGTAGACCAAGCATAGATTAAACTGTTCACTGAACACGTGCTCAGGAGCCAAGCACTGCTGGTGCTCCAAGCTGCCAACCTTTTTAATTCCCCCTCCTATTCCTCTATCAACCAGGCCTCCTCCACTGCCAGAGCAAGTTCCCACCTAAACTGAAAGAACTGCAACACTTATTCTGCTGAGGTAGGCCATAACCTGATGGCATGAACATTGAATTTTCCAATTTCATGTCAACTCACTCACCACGCCAACTTCTCATCTACCCAATTCTGCCACCCCACTCCTCTCCACACGCACAGTGGCACAGCGGTAGAGTTTCCAATTTCCATGAGTTTCTTTCCACTCCTCCACTTGCTCCTCTCCCACCCTTCCCTACTGCGCTTCCCCTTTCCCTTTCTCCCACCCACCGATTCCACATTTCACTCCCCACTTCCCTCAATAGATTCCAACATCTGCAACCTTTTATCTTCTCCACTTATCACCTCTGGGCCTTGGTTACTCTCCCTCCCCATCTCTCCCCCACCTGACCCATCTGCGCATCAACCTCTCCTCACATGAATCCACCTATCACTTGCTTGTTCGTGCCCCACCTGTTCCCACTCTCCACTCACTCTGAAGAAGACTTCCGAGCTGGAAGGTCATCTGTCGCAGAGTCTGACCTGCGTTCCCCCAGCAGATCTCTTTTTAAACTACAGATTCTACCATCTGCAGTATCTTGTGCCTCAAATTCAGGTTGGAAATTGGGAACTAAATCAGAAGGCATACTCATTTGGTAAGTTCATGCCTAATCCTCATAGATTTACTTTCTGTTTTCGGTGTCCACAAATCCTATAGTTTTAACAATAGCATGCACCTTTCTCCAGAATCGAACATTCTTGAGTTGGTTGTGTTCCTACTTTTACATTTATTAGATAGCGTGCAATAAAGGAAAAAAAGGAAAGATATACCTGAACAGTGGCCGTTCTCTAACCGCAAATGTTTATGACAATAAGCTGTATTTTTTAAGCCTTTAAACAAGATACATCATACTCAGGTTTGGAAAAGTGTAGGAAGGAACTGCAGATGCTGGTTTAAATCGAAGATGGACACAAATTGCTGGAGTAACTCAGGAATGGGTGATGTTTCAAGTCAAGACCCTTCTTCAGACTAATGTTTGGGGAGTGGGCGGTACATAGACAAGGAAGCATATAGATAAGGACATGTAAGATGTTTTAACAGGACAAAAGGAATGGAGATCAAGGAAAATGGAGAATAGATCATTGGTAGTTGGGAGAAGGTAACAGAGCAGAGATAAAATGTAGTCAGAGACAGTAAGACTGGTTGGAGACTGGGAAGGGGGACGGGACGGAGAGAGGGAAAGCAAGGGTTACTGGAAATTAGAGAAGTCAATGTTCATACCCCTGGGGTGTAAGCTGCCCAAGCTAAATATGAGATGCTGTTCCTCCAATTTGCGCTGGGCCTCACTCTGACAATGGAGGAGGCCCAGGACACAAAGGTCAGCGTGGGAATAGAAGGGGGAGTTAAAGTGTTGAGCAACCGGGAGATCAGGTAGGTTTGAGCGGACTGAGCTGTGGTGTTCAGCGAAATGATCTCCGAGCCTGTGCTTGGTATCGCCGATATACAGCAGTCCTCACCTGGAACAGCGGAGACAGTAGATGAGGTTGAAGGAGGTGCAAGTGAACCTCTGCCTCACCTGAAAGGTCTGTCAGGGACCTTGGATGGAGTCGAGGGGGCGGTATAGGGACAGGTGTTGCATCTCCTGTGGTTGCAGGGGAAAGTACCTGGGGAGGAGGGGTGGGAACGGTGGGAGGGGATGAGTTGCGGAGGGAACGGTCTCTGCGGAAAGCAAAATTGCTGGAGTTGGGAAGATGTGGCCAGTAGTGGGATCCCATTGGAGGTGGCGAAAATGTCAGAGAATTATATGCTGTATGTGACGGCTGATGGGGTGGAAGGTGAGAACAAGGGTGACTCTGTCCTTGTTACGAATGGGGGGAGGGGGAGCAAGAGCGGAACTGCAGGATATCGAGGAGACCCTAGTGGGAGCCTCGTCGATAATGGAAGCGGAGAACTCCCATTCCCTAAAGAATGAGGACATCTCCGATGACTTGGTATGGAACATCACATCCTGGGTGCAGATGCGGTGTAGATGGAGGAATTGGCAGTAGGGATAGTCTTTACAGGAAGTAGGGTGGGAAGAAGTGGAGTCTAGATAGCCATGGGAGTCAGTGGGTTTGTAATAGTCATCAGTTGTTGGTCTGTCTCCTGTAGAAACGGTGAGATCATTCCCTTTATCCTGTTTTCACTTCCTTATCTGTACACTACCTTATCTATGTACTGCCATCAGTCGGAAGAAGAGTCTCGACCCGAAAGTCACCCATTCCTTCTCTCCAGAGATGCTGCCTGTCTCGCTGAGTTACTCCAGCTTTTTGTGTCTGTCTTAGGTTTAGAATAGTGATGTATGGAATCGTGATAAAATGGAAGGAAAATAAAATGCACTGCAGAATTCACAGTAATTTGCTCTGTAGATATAATAGGTTTCCTCAGCCAGTAGCAGGAATCTAGGATCAAATCTGCCATCCAGATAATGCTGCACAGGTTCCAACTGAGCCACTTGTGTTTTAATGTGTCACAGAATCAAATGTTGAAAACTGCACATTTTCCTACAAATATATATCCACCAATATTAACAGGATTGGAAGAACCTGAAAAGGCCAATTTCAAAGTTGGACTGTTATAGAGCACAAAGCCATTGGAAAGATATACAGTGCATTCAGAAGTAATCAGACCCCTTCACTTTTTCCACATTTTTGTTAAGTAACAGCCTTATTTTAACAAGGATTCATTTTTTTTAAAATCATCAATCTACACACAATACCCCAGAATGAAGAAGCGAAAACAGGTGTGTAGAACATTTTGCAAAGTAATTAAAAAGAAATAACTCAAATATCACATTTACATAAGTGTTCAGACCCTTTTCTATTCATCCATATCTATTAACTATTAAAACTCTGATCTTGTGTGTGTGTGTGTGTGTGTGTGTGTGTGTTTGTTTCTGTATAATCGCATCTTCTCAAAAAAACAACGCGCTGCTTTATTTCTCGAGTTATTAATGAAAATGTTCAAAAATCTGAAAAAAGTTGGAAAAAAAACTGCTGTCTTTCGCTGATGATGTCACAATGGGACTGCGTGCTGCCGTCTTGGATCTGCGCGCTGCGAGTGACGTCCTTCCCACCTCCCCCCGTTATTCAAAAGACGCAGCCGTCTCACCTCCCCTTCACCACTCCCTCCTCCCCCTTATTATTCAAAAGACACTCGGGGGTCGCTTTCTCTCGGCTCCTCTCCCCCCCCCCCCGGCCTCCCTTCCTTTCCCCCTCTCCCCTCCCCTCCCCCAATCCCCCTTCTCTTCCACCCCCTCCCCCCAGCCTCTCTTCCACCCCCCATCTCCCCCTTCCCCCACTCCAACCCCCCTCCCCTCTCCTCCCTCTTCACTCTCTCCCCCTCCCCTCCCCCTCCCCTCCCTCTCCCCACCTCCTCTTTCTCCCCCCCATCTCTTTCTCCCCCCACCTCTCTCTACCCCGGCCTCCCCCCCTCTTCCTCTCCCACCCTCCCTCTCTCCCTCTCCCCCAACCCCCTCCCTCTCCCCACCTCCTCTTTCTCCCCCACCTCTCTCTACCCCGGCCTCCCCCCTCTTCCTCTCCCACCCTCCTCTCTCCATCTTCCCCTCTCGCCGTCTGCAGGTGGCAGGAGTCAGATTTTTATCTGAAGTCTGAGGTGTAGATGGTGAACAGGGAGGGAGAGAGGACCGTCCCCTGTGGGACCCCTGTGTTGCTCACCACCATGTGCGAGACACAGTTCTGTAGCCTGACATATAGTGGTTGTCCAGTCAGGTAGTTGTGGTCCTACACACCAATGGAGCATCCACCCGCATCTTTGTCAGTTTGCTCCCTAGCAGTGCAGGCCGGATGGTGTTAAAAGCACTGGAGAAGTAAAAAAAACATGACTCTCACACTGCTTCCCGGCTTATCCAGGTGAATATAGGAATGATGGAGCAGGTGTATGATGGTGTCCTGAACCCCCATCTTTGTTTGGTGAGAGAACTGCAGGGGGTCCAGGTAGGGTTTAACCAGGGGTTGCAGGTGAGTGAGCACCAGCCTCTCCAGGGACTTCATGATGTGTGAAGTCAGCACCACCGACTGGTCTGTAGTCATTGGAGGAGCTGGGGCGTGGCAGGATGTCTTCCACACCACAGGAACCCTCTCCAGGCTCAGGTGGAAGATATTTGGGAGTACTCCGCCTTGTGTACCCTCGGGCTGACACCATCCGGACTCGTGGCTTTGCCTGGGCAGGGTCTGCTCAGCTCCTTCCTCACCTGCTCAGCCTTGATGGTCAGGCACGACAAAGGAAGTGGAGCAGGGGGATTGAGGGGGAGAGTCTGTCGGGGAGCAGGGGGGAGGCAGTGGCCCCTCTATCAAATCTATTAAAAAAAGAGATTTAGCGCGTTGGGCCAGTCCTGAGAGAATTCCCTCTCCAGGCCACTGGTCTTCTTGTAGCCTGTAATGCTCCTCATGCCGTTCCACATATCCCTCACGTTGTTCTGCTGAAGTTTCAGCGCCAGCTTCCTCCTGTAGGCGTCCTTGCCGTCTCAGTCTCACCATCAGGACTTTCTTTGATTGTGGGGATTACAATGATTGTTGGGAAACGCCCATTAAAATTAAACGTTTGCAATTTCAACACCCATCATATTACAATGTACAATCCAGTTCCTGCTTTAATCTGTGTTTTTATTTTATTTGACTGTCTCTTGTTTTGCATCCAGTAAAAGGTGTCCATGTTGAATCCTAGTTATTTTAATAGCATTGCCAAGGTCAAAGGCAGTCTCTGGACCAGAAACTAAAGCAAAGGTGCTTGCTATAGGACATTCAGGATTCAAGAGAGTTTATTGTCATGTGTCCCTGATAGGACAATGAAATTCTTGCTTTGCTTCAGCACAACAGAACACAGTAGGCATGAATACAGAACAGACCAGTCTGTCCATATACCATTATATAAATATATACACACATGAATAAATAAACTGATAAAGTGCAAATAAACAGATAATGGGCTATTAATGTTCAGAGTTTTGTCCGAGCCGAGTTTAATAGCCTGATGGCTGTGGGGGAAGTAGCTATTCCTGAACCTGGTCGTTGCAGTCTTCAGGCTCCTGTACCTTCTGCCTGAATGTAGTGGGGAGATGAGTGGGTGGCCAGGATGGTGTGGGTCCTTGATGATTCTGCCAGCCTTTTTGAGGCAGCGACTGGAGGGAAATCCAGTAAGTCAACAGAAGACAAGTGGAGAGCTGTCAAAAACTTAACAGCATTGTATCTCCTTTCTGTTATTCTTTTAAATAGTTCATGGTAGCCACATGGTATTAACAAAACTATTGTAAAAACAGATGATGCTGGAAAAATACTCTGCAGACCATGTGGTAAGAGAAACAGAGATAAGGGCCTGTCCCACTTTCACGAGGTAATTCACAAATTCTCCCGAGTTTTCCCCTTGATTCAAACTCGCAGAATGTTCATAACAAGTCCGCAGGAGGCCGTAGGAGTTTGCCGATATATCGTAGCGGCTTGTTATGCTAGCCGTAGGTACTTGTGGCATCAGATAAGTAGGGACGTTTTTTTCAGCCCGATAAAAAATGTCCACAAGTAAAAAAATGGTTGGGATGAAAGAAATTGCAACTTTTTACTCGTAAGGAGGGCATCGAAATAGTCGTGGGAATTCGTAGACATAATCGTAGGAGTTTGTGAACATGGTCGTGGAAGGTCATAGGAGTTCGTAGACTACCACGATCTTGATTTTGTTTTTAGGTCCTTTAAACTCGGCAGAGGTTTTGATTTACAGAATTACAGAAATACTGACTGTCTCCAGCAGTTTCTGTCTTATTTTAGTTTTCCAGCAGCTGCAGCTTTTTAATTTTCATCACCAAAACTATTTGCAAAAACCAATTGACTCAATCAAAATCAACACTCATAAGATATTCTAGATATTTTTCATACAAATTGGTATTTTTCAGTCAAATTGGAATTCTACCAATATTTAGCATGTTTAACAAAAATGTTTTATGGGGCTAAAATTATTGTACATTTAAATGTAACTTCTGCAGAAAGCGCATAAAATACATCAGATTTCAATGTGATTGCTTTGGACTACAAACTAACTGTACCTAAAGTTAACATTATTATCCAGTTTCCACTGTGCCCACTTAACCTGTATATCCAATTAAAACATCTTGAAGTGCAAGTCTTATTAGCAGACACTAAAACTGTTTTCTGGATTATTCACAAGTGTTTGGCAACACACAAGCTTTCGCACCATTGACCATGCTTGCCATATGTTATTTTTGTTCTTTCTTGCTAATAAATGATCCATTGCATGCCTGTCTATTTGAATAAGATCCAGTATGCGATTCCATCTGGGTTGGATGATGAACCTTTCCAGATAGACATTCTTCATTGTTTTAATCTTGTCAATACTGTACAAAATGTCCATTTATTTTGTTGTCTGTATCTCTCATAATCGGATGTCTTTCAAGCAGGACTGTAACTGATGATTGAAGGTGAGGGTGGGGAGGCAATTACAGGTAAATTAATAAGAGTTTACTTGAGATTAGAAGTGATCATCTGTCCTTTGATTTTGTCACCTTGCCATGTGTACTTTTCCCCCCAAATTGAATTCAACAGGAAAAAAAGTGTGCTGGTGATTTGTTCATTACATTTTGATTTCCTACTTGTATTGTGCATGAAAATCCTATTATAAGTTCTGACTGGTGTGATTTTTACTCTCATTTTTGATTTGCATGTGCAAATTTGACACTGAATTTAACCCCCTCTCCCCAACAACCCTCTGCATTTTCCGCCAAGTTTCAGCCTACTTGTTCTTTAATTTGACGACCATTGACGTAACACACTGCAGCTGTGGCTTTGCAGTATTTTGCCAGCTACCCAAGCACAGCACATTCGTGCAAAGCCTGACTTTGATCACCAATTTCCACAAGTACACTTGCTGTTCATGTCAGTCTTATTATTGACACCTGTACCGAAATGTAGTGAAAACGCGTTTGCGTGCTATCCAGTCAAATCATACCTTACATGAGAACAATCGAGCCATGCATGTACAACTGGTAGAGTTAAGAGAAAACTAACCAGACTGCAGAATATAGTGCTCTGCTGCAGAGAAAGTACAGATAAAAAGTGCAAGAGCTGCAATGGAGGGAGATTGAGATTAAGTTCACATTTACTGTCACATGCACCAATTAAGGTACAGTGATATTTGAGTTACCATGCTGCCATACAATTAAAAGAACACAATACACGATGGAACTTAACATAAACATCCACCACAGTGATCACTGTGATGGAAGGCATTAAAGTCCAGTCAATCTTCCTCCTTTTGTTTACCTGTGTTTGGGGCCTTGACCCTCCGGAGTCGCTGCTACGGACGGCCCGATTTGTACAGGCCCTCTCGCCGGGATGATCAAAGCTCTGACGTCGGGACGGATGGAACAGCTTGGAGTGCTCGAATCGGCCACTTTCTTACTGGAGACCGCGGCTTCTCGATGCTATAGGCCGCAGGCAGACCCGCGGTTGGAGCTCTATAGCTTATGAGAGACCCGTTCAGTAGTCTAACAACAGTGCAAAAGTACTCGCTGAAAGGCAATCATGAGTGGGAAACCTTATTCATTCTTGCCCCAAGACAAAGGCATTCGTTTCCTCAGCCTGCAGCAGCAATCTAGGATCATAACTGCCATACAGATAATGTTGCAAATGTACAACTGAGCCATTTGAGTTTTAATGTCACAGAATTAAATATTGAAAACTGCACATTTTCCTAAAAATACATATCCTCCATTAACATTAACAAGATTGGAGGATCCTGGTTAAACTGCACAAATTCTTGCTCCATTTATTGTCTAGTCGCCTACTACAAAGAATGGGAATTATGTAAGTGACCTACGATGATTATGTGACCAACAATGATTATGTTGCAGCAATTGTAAATCATTATAGTAGTTTTTTCATCTTTTGAAGAACAGCTGGCAGCAAACTGTTTTTGTGGTTATATTATCATAATGGTTCAATTAAGCTATTGCTTTGTACCTGTCATTAATCGCCAACTCTATTACTCTAATATACTTGAGCAGAAAACTAAGTGTTTACACTTAAGTCTCTTTACACATAAGAGGGGGGAGAGGTGGGGTTGGATTCATGGGAGGTGGTCTTGGAGGGGAGCGAAGCATCTTGGACAATACATCTCACCCCCTCCATGACACACTGGTCAACCTGAGGAGCACATTCAGCAACAGACCGGTTCCACCAAGATGCAGCACAGAACGCCACAGGGGATCCTTCCCTGTGGCTATCAAACTGTACAACTCCTCCCCTTCTGTCATGGGGTAGACCAGGGGTGGGGAACCTGCGGCCTTAAGGCCGCAAGCAGCCTTCTAGGCCAGTAAGTGCGGCCTTTTGAATGAATCCAAATTTTGTAGAACAAATCCTTTTATTTTTATTAATATGTTTTGTTCGTCTTTTATTATTTTTATTTTAATCTGATCAATTAAGCCTGTGTGAACTGGTTGAATTTCAATTGAATTGCTGAAACTCACTTGGTGGGTTTAGCCAAGGGCATGCCCTTTAAACACAAGCTTCTTTTCCAAAGTACAGACAGTGTAAGGAAACATTTCAATGGTCTGCGCCTCATTGACTTCCAAATTCCAGCATCTGCAATCCTTGCATCGCCGTTAACATACAAATACCATGTTCACCATTTTAGTTTCATTGTTTTTGTGAATTAGTAAATGGCAAATAAAGCCAGGTAATACATTGGCTTCTAGAAAGTCAGCTGATGGAGTTAGATTTTTCTTTCATTTAAATCGATGAAATAGTTTACCTTAAATATTCACCAATAAATGTTCTGCTCAGTTAACACAATATATGCAGGTACAAGAGATAGCAGACGCTAGTATCTAGAGCAAACATTAAAGTGCTGAGGAACTTGAGCGGGTCAGGCAGCATCTGTGGAGGGAAATGGACAGGCGTTTCAGTTTAGTCTGGTCCTCATATGGTCCCAACCCAAAACATTGTCTATCCATTTCTCTGCACTGATTTGTGCCTGACCTGCCACTTTTCTCCAGCACTTTGTTTTTTTTTGCTTTTTAAACACAAGATAGCAGGCTCTACACGTACTAATTTAGAAAATTTGGTCTGCGTATTCAAACTATCCTATTCATCTTAGGAAAGTAGAATAGCAAAAAGTATTGTACATGAATATCAAAAAAGTTCATATTGTCTTATAAATGTTGTCATTTAAATCAACTGAACAAGAATGTACATTTCGTAGTCCTGATCCCAACTCCCAAAAGCCCTAAAGTGGTTCATATACAATGAATTACTTTGAAAGTGCAGTTACCATTATATAGGTAAATATCTACCTTAATTAAAATTTTATGTTAGTTCCACCCAATAATTTTATTTTGCAGAATTTTGGATGACGGAGCACCAAGTGAGAAGGTTATTTCTTTGTAACACTCTGTTTCTATTTGAATGGAGGTTTAATACAGCACCTTTTTAGATGCCTCTCCTGGTTTTCAAGAACAAAAAAGTCATTGCTACTTAATCAAGGGCATAAGTTAGCGATGTTACAAAACTTACCTTCAGCAGCGCTGCAGTTCTGCCACTGGCCGTGTGCGTGACTTTGGTGCCTTTGAGGGGGGGGGTGGGGGGGCGGGATTAAAATCCAGTTTTCCACTGCCTGTCGGGGGCGGACTTCCTCGGGCTGCTAGCTGCTGAAGAAAAATCGATCCATCTTCCGTTCCCGATTTTATTTTTTCAAATCGCGAGACAATTTAATAATTACATTAAAATAAAAAGCGACTTCTAACGCACTCATCGCCTACAACGTGACGGATCACAAGAACGGGACAAAACAAAGGGTAAGTCGTATATTTTACATATAAACTTGCTTCTTGGGAAGGCTTTAATCTAATTTTACGTTGCGAAAATGTTATTTGGGCCCAATATGAATTGGCAGTGTTTTTCCTGCCAATATGGGGTTCAAATTCACCGCAACCGCAACGTTCCAATCGATCGCGTTCCAGAAAAACCCACTCGCAAGATGATTTAAATGCTCTTTTTTTTGCACAATCATGTCATAAGAGCATCTAAATCGTCTATATTTTGTGTTATTCTCTCTCCATAATCAATATTTTTATACAAAATATCAGTTTTAGTCCCATGTATTGTGCAAAATAATTTTTTTAAATTATATTGAGTGGATGTTTCTAGATTAATTTATGGGAAGTAAACATTAAATTCCTTTCATCTGGCATATACATTTATGACAGTGAGATTTAAAAATCATGTTATATTGTGAATTTGTGTGTGAATGGGATTAGTTTGTTATTTGGATACTTAGGCTATTTTTAAAAAAAAATCCTTTTCTTAAGAAATGGAATCTATAGGACATTCTTAATGGGGAAAGTAGTGGGCAGAAAGGCATGCCATGTGTGGTTTGAAGAGCAAAAACTTGTAGTTTACAATGCCAAAATTGAAAAGTTGAGGAAAAACAAGGTGTACAGAGTTGCTTATTGGTTACAATCTGAGGAGTATGATGATGCTACTGATTATGATATGCCAATGTACCAGCTAGCAACTGATCTTCTCCATAAAGACTTGGTCAATTGCTAGAAATTGTAATTTATTTACCTATCTGTTACGGACTTACAGCATATAATACAATAATATTAAAGTTCTGATCTTGAGAATATCACATTTTTGAATTTTCTAGGCAGTCTGGGTGTTTATTACTATTTCCGTCACAACGGTCAATTTTGTAATTAACTACAATTAGGTAATTAACTAATTATATGCTTTAATTTCAGGTCATCCAAGTAAGATGTTTTATATTAGTTTCAGAATGCTTCAATCTATAATAACTGAAAAGTTCATTCAGTTCTCTTAATTTTTAAGAAAGTTATGGGCTTTTGACTGTCCTCGATCACAGCTTTTGTGTTAAGTCAATGGAAAAGCAATAGGGAACAATATGCTAATTTCCGAGTATGAAAATGGCCATAACCTTTTTAATACTGAAGATATGAAAGTGAATTGGGTGTCAAATTAAATTTCTTTTTATGCTTTATCTGATTGGATAAATTGCAGACTTGATTTTTAAAATCTCAAAATTTTGTGACATTGCTACATAAGTAGTTTAACTGTCACAAACAAATCATAGCCAAGGAATATGAAGATAGACATAAAAATCTGGAGTAACTCAGCGGGACAGGCAGCATCTCTGGAGAGAAGGAATGGGTGACGTTTCAGGGAGAGACGTGGTCACCTTGTCTACACTTGGTCTCAGCAACATAGAATTTCCAGGTTATTTGATTATTCTATAGCATGACTCATGTACCCCATTAGATCACAATGCAAAAAAGATCGCACTTGAATGCAAACAAAATGACCAGATTTCTTCTATTCTATTTTTTGTCTTATGATTTTTGGAAAAAATGAACACATCAAATATAAATTTGGATCGGCAAAGAATAATGCACACACTACTTTCCCAGTGTTGCATTCCATTATAGATGGACTGCAGAGATTGGTAAATGCCCCCTTTAAACAGTAACCCTAAGCACGAACATAATCTACCACAATATTCAGCGAAGCAAACTACTGCAGTACAATGGTCAGTGCAGTGATCTGGATCAAATAATGCGACAACATACTTCATAACTCAGGGAAAACTGAAAAAGCACAAATCAAATAAACAGTTCATTGGAAAAATACTATATTTCACCAGCATTTGATCGCAGGGATTAAAAAGCGGAACTAAGAAATGGGCACAATGCAGCTTAATATTTCCAGATACCAAGGGACAATATTGTCAGAGTACCTGGCCCATTTAGTTTGTGCCTATTGCAATAAGTTGAAAACATTAAAAATGTTTAGTACAAGAACGAAAAAAGATTGTACAATATGTTGTTGTGGAAATAGAAACAAGAAACATGTGTCATTCATTAAAACAAAACATAGAATCATCCCCTTTGGCTCACCGAGTCCTCGATGACCATCAATCATCGTCCACACTAGTTCTATGTTATCCCACTTTCTCATGCATTTCCTACACACTAGGGGCAAATTTTACAGAGGCCAATTAACCTACAAACTATCTTTCGGGTGTGGGAGGAAACCAGAGGAATCCCATGCCATCACAGGGAGAACATGCAAACTCCAAGCGGACAGCACCCAAGTTTAGGATCAAACCCTGGTCTCTGGGGCTGTGAAGCAGCAGCTCTACCAGCTGCACCACTATGCCGCCCACTATTGGTTGCTTAGTTTTAATCCTTAGTTTAAAATGCATTTTTATTGCATTCAAACTGCCCCAAAAGCAATACGACAAACTGAAATCAGTTCCATATCAGACTCATAAAATCACGTGGGTTTTTGCTATTACCATCAATTTAAAGGAAGTTTTTAAATGCTTTGGACATATTAGTGCCGCAAAATGTAAAGGGAGTGAGAGTTGAACTTCCAGACTAATAGCTCACAGTAAAAATCCTGTTCACTCATTGAATTCTCCTCCAATACCAAGACAAACCCAACAAAACCTCGTGGAAAGTACAGAAATGATGGCAGAACTGTAAGTTCATCAACAATTACAAACCTTGTCACCTGGTACTACCTTCATTCTTTACCAAGAGTGACTTTGGAATTTAATGTGAAGAATAGAAAACAGATCTGAATGACGGAAAAGATTTATACAGAACTGATGTTTAATCAACAGGATAACAAATACATACAGGCAATGCAGCTCGAGAGATAACCAGAGGCAAATTCCTTTACAGCCTTTTAAAAAGCATTTTCAGTAAAATATTGGCATGTTATCTCAAATTAGTAACTAATAAATTATCAACTAGCTGTTTATCATATCTCCAGAACTATTTAAAATGGCTGTAAACAAAGTTCAAAATGTGCATTATTGGTAAACATTGTTCCAAAGAGTTCATTTGTGCCTTATTCTCAAAATAATTCCATTATGTATTCGGGTAAACCAAGCACTGCCCCAATTAGAAACGGTATAATCCAACACTAAATATTTACACAATTTATCCGATGAGGATCATAACATTCCTACTGCTCAGTCCCCAACATACTCAACCATGGACTAAAACAAACACTGGTTTAGCTTACCATGACCATTCCCAAAATTAGCCCATGCTAACACTGATACAGTATTAGCCAACCAATGCATTCCGGTAATTCAGCACAGTCACTTGCAATGCACTAAAATTCCATTAAACATAAACATAGGAAATGTATGGATCCTACTGCAATGGAATAGTTTATTTGATCCATTTTTGATACCAGTTTTCAATTTGCTGTTCCATGAAGGGACCCTCAACATCAGGTTTATCAATCAAAAATATTTTGACCCCAGTTTGGTTAAGAAAAATAAAATCCATCACGAAAGTTTCCTCAGCTTTGACGTTCAAAATGGTCTATTTATACATTGGTACCTAATAACGCTTCCAGTGCAAAATGCCAGCATAGATTTACTCCTTATACAAGATAAAAGGTTTTCAACAAGAGCAGTTTCCACAACCTTTAACACTGTTCAGAATCTCTTCTGATAATTTTCGTCTTTCTTCTTCCTTGGAAGACATTACTCTCTTTCCTTCTTGACGACTGGAGTTTTTGTTGAGCACCCTGATATTTTGTGTGTGCCACAGTTCAGAATAAAGACTGTTGGCATTTTTCAAGAGACTCGAATGGGTTCCTCGTTCTGCTATTTTACCCTAGAGTTCAAAACAGGTCTTAAAAGCACATTGGAGTATTGTACATGCTACTAATGATTCACCTTCATAGTTTATAGTTTAAACAAAATTCCTCAATTAGATCTATACTTTGATATGTACAAAATGATAGATGACTAGTTGTACATTATTGTCAAGATATTCCAAAGTGGAGTTTAGACGGCCATTTTCCTTCTTTGAAGCAGGTAAAGGGCCTGTCCCACTTTCACGACCTAATTCACGAGTTTGCCCTTGACTCATACTCGTAGCATGGTCGTCATGAGGTCGTAGGTATGTTGTAGGAGGTCGTAGGTAGGTTGTCGGAACTAGTGGCATCAAGTAGGTTGGGGCGTTTTTTCTAGCATGATCAAAAACGTCCAAGAGTAAAAAGGTCGTGAAAGTGGGACAGGCCCTTGACTAATGAACTAGTAAATTGTTTTACTGATACAATCACGTGAAAGCACCATGAGTAAAAGCTTCTTCTGATTACAGGTGGTGGAGGATTGTCAGCTCGGCCTATTTCATGTACTCAGTTAGTTATAATCAGAGCACTCTACTTTCCTACGATTGCCTTTTATTTTAAAATCTAGAAGTAGTTATTCCTATTTTTTTCCTGTTGCAGGTTTCTCAATGTTAAACCTCTCCATGTATTCATGAAGACTTATTTCAAATATCACAAATGATCCAGACATACAATCTGATATATTTTGGGGGGGTTTTGCAGCACTAAATTTAATAAATGTGTCTTCCATATAGGTTTATAGATGGTTGCCAAAAATTCATTTACGGGTTCCCAGATTCAATTAAAAATTCCCAAGACTCAAGTTGTAAGCTCAAGAGTACCAGTTGATTTATTATGTTATTTATTCATTATGTTATTATTTATTCAATTTTCAGGATATATGCATTGATTGACTGATATTTTATTATCATGTGACATGTCACAGTGAAATTCTGTGTTTTGCATACCATACGTAAAGTATGCAAAGAGTCTATGCAAGAGTATAGGGCACCGACACCGACATTGGTAAGGAGAGCATTCATTGTCCATCTCTAGATTGCCCTGAACAGAATGTGAAAACACCAGAATTTTGTTGCATTTTTACATGGGGACTGGAGGTTGCAGTATATGTCCTTGTGTGCTAACATGTCTTTTTGACATTTTAATTATGTTTGCGTTTTGTATGCTAAAACGCTATGGTAATTTATACAGCAGGATGGTGGTGGCATGGTTTCAATGGACAAGTAACCAGGAGATGTTGACTAACAATCCAGAATTCAAATCACTACGGAAGGTGTGCAATTTCAGAAAACATTTAAGAGTTAACATTATTGTAGGCCTGGAGTCACAGATGGCTTTAGGACACTGGTGAATCAGATAGGGTTTTACATCAATTCATGGTCATTGTCACCAAATTTAAATTCCACACCTCCCACAGTAATTTGACTCTGGATTGTTAGTGCAGACCTCCAGGTTTCTTGTCCAATGAAAAATGAGCCATCACAATCATGCTGCTTAAATTACTATAGCACCGTAGTATACAGAAGGCAAATATGATTGATAAATTCAATTAAAAAAACTATTTTCCATAAAGACATCTAGACACCCAAGAACTTGCGCTGCAATCTCTAGTCTACTTGTAAAAAGGCAATGCAATACTCATGTTTTCCATAACTTGTGAACTCTATAGGACATTGCTATTCAGGCTGTAACGACAAAAGGTCATTTGCAGCCTTCCCCCTCCCCAGCTGACAACCCTTGTGTTTGCAGCGTTGAGACATGAGGGACACCCTCAGAGCAGGAGTTCATTGTGTGAAATAGCAAAGAAAGTCCATCCCACATTCAGTAAACAGCTTCTAAAGGCACAATGGGGATAATAGTCTAATGGAGCTGTGTTCATTCGGCAGATCTTCCTTTTTTTTTCTTGAAAGGGTGCCCGTTTTTGACTGATGTGGCATTTTCTCTTGAAACAAGGAGTTCAATTTACTGGGAATTGCAAATGCAATCCTATTACCAAAGGTATTCCTTTGAATGCAAAGCAGCTTGGATTTTGGCCATTGACAAAGTACTTACTAACAATTGGGCTCTGGAGCATGATTTTTGCACAATTATTCGAGACTAGAATGATGGTTATCCTACCTTGTCCAGAACCAGAATTTCATCTGCATCAACAATTGTAGTGAGCCTATGAGCAATAAACACAGATGTACGATGCTGAATCAAGTCCCGCGTTGCACTGAGAATATTCTGTGGAGTAGAAATTGATCTTTTTCATTACGGCAAGAACTCGATATAAAAAAAATTCAGAAAACACAACTTATAAAATGGGATGCAGAAGTTTATTTAAAAAGAAACTAGACATAGTAATGTATTTGAGGTTGGATTGATTGCAATTAAAAATACAACTTGCATAACATGCAGTTAAAATACATTTTTATAGGTTAGTATGGACCACAATAGAGTTAAGAGTTATACAGCCCAGAAACAATCAAGTTGCCTATCTTTCCTGGTCCCATTTGCCAGTGTTTGGCAAATATGCATCTAAACCTTTTCAAACAATGTACTCACACAGAAGGGATGGGAAGCAAGTAGGTAGTTGGGAGTGGTAAAAACACACACTGGCCAGCCAAGAACCACCTCACGCCCCTATGCGTGGGGGAAAAAACTGGCTATTCAGCTTATCTACTTCCTTCATGATTTTATATACAGTGCATTCAGAAAGTATTCCGACCCCTTCACTTTTTCCACATTTTGTTACGTTACAGCCTTATTCTAAAATGGATTAAATTCATTTTTTTATTATCAATCTACACACAATACCCCATAATAAAAAAGCGAAAACAGTTGTTTAGAAATTTTGCAAAGTAATTAAAAAGAAATAACTGAAATATCTCATTTACATAAGTATTCAGACCCTTTACTCAGTACTTTGTTGAGGCACCTTTGGCAGCGATTACAGCCTCAAGTCTTCTTGGATATGACGCTACAAGCTTGGCACACCTGTATTTGGGTAATTCCTCCCATTCTTCTCTGCAAACCCTCTCAAGCTCTGTCAGGTTGGATGGGGAGCGTCGATGCACAGCTATTTTCATGTCCCTTCAGAGATGCTCGATCGGGT
>CM075983.1:53933343-54005491 GCA_038087875.1 Malacoraja senta | reverse complement strand
AATAGCGGTGCTGTCTCGAAGGGCCAAATGGCCTACTCCTGCACCTATTGTCTATTGGCTAATACCATGTGCCCTAATTTTGCCCACTAATCTCCTATGTGGGACCTTATCAAATGCTATCTGAAAATCCAGGTACACTACATCCACTGACTCTCCCTTGTCCATTTTCCTAGTTACATCCTCAAAAAATTCCAGAAGATTAGTCAAGCATGATTTCCCCTTCGTAAATCCATGCTGACTCGGACCGATCCTGTTACTGCTATCCAAATGTGCGGCTATTTCATATTTTATAATTGACTCCAGCATCTTCCCCACCACCGATGTCAGGCTAACTGGTCTATAATTCCCTATTTTCTCTCTCCCGCCATTCTTAAAAAGTGGGATAACATTGGCTACCCTCCAAACCACAGGAACTGATCCTGAGTCTATAGAACATTGGAAAATTATCACCAATGCATCCACGATTTCTAGAGCCAGTTCCTTAAGTACCCTGGCCCTGGGGATTTATCAGCCTTCAGTTCCATCAGTCCACCCAACACCATTTCCTGCCTAATGTGGATTTCCTTCAGTTCCTCCGTCAATTATAATTAAATATGTTTACAAAGCAGAGTCCTGAAATAATTTGGATTTCTATTTTGTCTTCAATACATATATATATTTTGCTGTCAAAGACTTGCACAACAAAGTTCAAATAATCTGCAAGAGAGATGGTGGGGGACATGAATGGCTTTAACGAAAGCTCACTGTAGTAATAATCAATTGTGGTCTCTTCTATTTTTTGCCCTTGAGAAGGCATTGTTCCACAAATTTTAGCAATTCTTCGGAAGATCCAAAATACCATTGTCGCAGTAGATACTGAAGGAAATCCACAGGAAATGGTGTTAGGCAGATAAATCCCCAGGGCCTGGTGGTCTGCATCCCCAAAGTACTCAAGGAGGTGGCCCTACAAATTGTGGATGCAATGGTGATCATTTTCCAATGTTCTGTAGACTCTGATTCAGTTCCTGTGGACTGGAGGGCAGCGAAAGTAACCCCACTTTTTAAGAAAGGAGGGAGAGAAGAAACAGGAAATTAGACCAGTTAGCATGACATCGGTAGTGGGGAAGACGATTGAATTGATTATTAAAGATGTAATAGCAGCACATTTGGAAAGCAGGGACAGGATCGGTCAAAGTCAGCATGGATTTATGAAGGGGAAATCATGTTTGACTAATCTTCTGGAATTTTTTGAATATGTAACAAGTAGAATGGATAAGGGAGAGCCAGTGGATGTGGTGTATCTGGACTTTCAAAAAGCCTTTGACAAGGTCCCACATAAGAGATTAGTGTGCAAAATTAGAGCACATGGTAATAGGTGTAGGGTATTGACATGGATAGAGAACTGGTTGGCAGACAGGAAGGAAAGAGTAGGAATTAGCGGGTTATTTTCAGAATGGCAGGCAGTGACTAGTGGGGTGCCGCACGGCTCGGTACTGGGACCCCAGCAATTTACAATATATATTAACTATTTAGAAAGAGGAATTAAATGTAACATCTCTAAATTTGCAGATTACACATAGATACATAGAAAATAGGTGCAGTAGGCCATTCGGCCCTTCGAGCCTGCACCGCCATTCAATATGATCATGGCTGATCATCCAACTCAGTATCCCGTACCTGCCTTCTCTCCATACCCCCTGATCCCTTTAGCCACAAGGGCCACATCTAACTCCCTCTTAAATATAGCCAATGAACTGGCCTCAACTACCCTCTGTGGCAGAGAGTTCCAGAGATTCACCACTCTCTGTGTGAAAAATGTTTTTCTCCTCTCGGTCTTAAAGGATTTCCCCCTTATCCTTAAGCTGTGACCCCTTGTCCTGGACTTCCCCAACATCGGGAACAATCTTCCTGCATCTAGCCTGTCCAACCCCATAAGAATTTTGTAAGTTTCTATAAGATCCCCTCTCAATCTCCTAAATTCTAGCGAGTATAAGCCGAGTCTATCCAGTCTTTCTTCATATGAAAGTCCTGACATCCCAGGAATCAGTCTGGTGAACCTTCTCTGCACTCCCTCTATGGCAATAATGTCCTTCCTCAGATTTGGAGACCAAAACTGTACGCAATACTCCAGGTGTGGTCTCACCAAGACCCTGTACAACTGCAGTAGAACCTCCCTGCTCCTATACTCAAATCCTTTTGCTATGAAAGCTAACATACCATTCGCTTTCTTCACTGCCTGCTGCACCTGCATGCCTACTTTCAATAACTGGTGTACCATGACACCCAGGTCTCGCTGCATCTCCCCTTTTCCTAATCGGCCACCATTTAAATAATAGTCTGCTTTCCTGTTTTTGCCACCAAAGTGGATAACCTCACATTTATCCACATTATACTGCGTGGATTTTACTTTACACACAAAGCTGAGTGGCAGTGTGAGCTGCGAGGAAGATACTATGAAGCTACA
Organism: Malacoraja senta; assembly: GCA_038087875.1. Classification (NCBI taxonomy): domain Eukaryota; kingdom Metazoa; phylum Chordata; class Chondrichthyes; order Rajiformes; family Rajidae; genus Malacoraja; species Malacoraja senta. The sequence continues at coordinate 54,003,048 of CM075983.1, read as the reverse complement.
GGGTGACTTGGATAGGTTGGGTGAGTGGGCAGATGCATGGCAGATGTAGTTTAATGTGGATAAATGTGAGGTTATCCACTTTGGTGGTAAGAACAAGGCGGCAGATTATCTAAATGGTGTCAGATTAGGAAAAGGGTAGGTGCAACGAGACCTGGGTGTGCTTGTACATCAGTCACTGAAAGTAAGCATGCAGGTACAGCAGGCAGTGAGAAAGCAAATGGCATGTTGGCCTTTATAGCGAGAGAATTTGAGTATAGGAGAAAGGAGGTCTTACTGCAGTTGTGCAGGACCCTGGTGAGACCACACCTGGAGTATTGTGTGCAGCTTTGGTCTCCTAATTTGAGGATGGACATTCTTGCTATTGAGCGTAGGGTCACCAGGTTAATTCCCGGGATGGCGGGACTGACGAAAGAATGGATCGACTGGGCTTATATTCACTGGAATTTAGGAGGATGAGGGGGGGATCTTATATAAAAACATATAAAATTCTTAAGGGATTGGACGGGCTGGATGCAGAAAAAATGTTCCCGATGTTGGGGGAGTCCAGAATCAGGGGTCACAGTTTAATAGTCAAGGGTAGGCCATTTGGGACTGAGATGAGAAAAAAACACTTTTTCACCCAGTTGTGAATCTGTGGAATTCTCTGCCACAGAAGGCAGTGGAGGCCAATTCACTGGATGTTTTCAAGAGAGTTAGATATAGCTCTTTGGACAAACGGAATCAAGGGATATGGGAAGAAAGCAGGAATGGGGTACTGATTTTGGATGATCAGCCATGATCATATTGAATGGTGGTGCTTGTTCGAAGGGCCAAATGGCTCCTCCTGCAACTATTTTCTATGTTTTGATGTAAACAATCGGGTAGAAATGTTCTATGCTGGCAGAAAACAATGGGCAATGGACTGGGATCCATTACATACAACCCTGATAAGCAGTTCCATTCCCTGCAACATCTGTCATAGCAATTTTAACATAGAATAATGCCTGAAATTGCTTCAAAAGCAGCTATATCACTGTAAATAAGAAGAGCCAGTGAGCATGCCATGGCCTTTTGAAATATTCAAAGCAAAGCCCTCAAACAGAAAGGTCTGAAGCAAGCCTACAACATTCAAGCTGTTCATCCCGTAGCCCAGCCAGCAATTTTCAAATTAAAAATATGGAGCAAATCTACTCCTTAAAGATTTGTTACATACATAGCATGAACATTTTTGAATCTTAAGATTAGCATGCAAGACAAATACCAAACATCTCATCATAGCTGATGCATTTATGCAGCTAAGTTATTCTAAATCAGATAAACAGTCTACCATCTGTCATTGCAGTCAGCTTCAAGTTGGGCTTCCAATTTCAGAAAATTGCCCAAAGCAAGAATAACTCAGACCACTATTGTGCTTAACAATTTGGCTGATAATTTTCCTAAGGCAATGAATTTTAAGCTATTCACTGGGTTACAGTCTGACAACTATGCTGCAAGTAATCACCATACGCCAGTTTGCATTTCTCACCAAAGTCAATGGATATCAAATCTATATTCAGATGTTCCTTCTTTTTGAGTCCAGATCGGGCAACTGCTTAAAGTTTTAACCATATGTACAGCGATCAAGACAAAATGAAAAAGGTTATTTTGACACGTGACGATCTTTACCTGTGGTACAACGCCAATGGCTTTCCGCAAGCTTTCTAGGCTGACGTTGTTAATGTTCTGGCCAGCTACATAGATGTTTCCTTTCTGAGGTTCATAGAAGCGGAACAGTAATCTCACTATTGTGCTTTTCCTAAACCATTGGAAAAATTGGAACCATTATTTAACATCAATTCAGAATGATGAGGTAAATCCATAACTTAAAATTTAGCAGAGGGCTCACCAGACACAAGTAATTCATTGAAACGGGGGCTGCGTTAAAGGGCTGAGAAAACTAATATCAGGTCTCCATTTCTAAAAAGAGGAAGAATGGTGAAGTATAGAAAATTATTGGGCATATAGTTTACAGTTGGTGCTATGAGATACGGCAAAAATATTAAGCGAGGATGCAATTTTTTTTTAAATCACGAAACCAAACAATCAGCTCTATTTCAACTGGATCCACACTTGATCAGAGTTTTGAAATAAAAGAAACTGGATAAAGCAATGTAAAATGTTTAAATCTTTACATGCCATTAGGTGAGTTACTACATGGGACTTGTGCTGCGTTGAGGGAAGTTACAGCATGAATGGCAAACTGGATATAAAACAAGAAAAACATTTACAAAATATGAGCAGTTAGACTACAGAGAAAGCTAGAAAGTAGTGTTCCATAGTGATTGAAGCTGGAAAAACTGGTTCACTACTTGTAAATGAGAGATCTGGTATTTTGAATTAGAAATATTATTTTAAAACTGCAGACTTCAATTAATTTAAGGATATAGTTTACCTTGTGAAACCAAAAGTACAACCGATTGGGCATATAATTGACAAAACAAATGTAGAAAAGTGCACAGTGCACCCTGGTGGAAAGATTCAGGATTTCACATAATGATCGGATTGAAATCTTAATTTTGTCGAAGCAAAAGTGAGTCTTAACAGGTAACACTCAAAGTAAGAACATGTTCATGAATGGTCAAAAAATGGAGCACGAGAGTTCCTTTCAAATATATTCCGTTATGCTTGTATAAAAACATGGTGCGATCACACTTGAGTTACAAAATTTGCAAAGAGGTTCACAAGGATAAATTCAGAAATAAAGCCAGACTGGAACTTCTTTCCCCCAGAAAAGAGAAGGCTACAATTTCCCCCAACAAATACATGCAGATAGGTTTCCACTTTTGAAGTCCCAAAAGAACGGTCACAAATACAAATTATATCTTTCAGAAACCCAACAAAATATTCAGGTAAACTTCACTACGAAAGAGTTGCATAAATGTACAATGGCACATCACAAGGAGGGGCTATGGTGAACATTGCAGATGCTTTAAGGGACGAAGCTAGCTGGGCTCAAAGAGAAAGTGGAAAGTAGAATAGTGCTGATGGGGCCACTTCAAACAGCCATTTTGCCTCCAATACATTATGTAGTTTTGGCATAATTATTCTTTGCCTATTAAGAGAATCAGAGGTATTCTCCATGTGTCCCCCCCCCCACCCACCCAACAATCTTTGTTTTACAAACATCATACTGCTGCTTCAGTAAAATGGAACACAACAATCTTTATCCCCTGTACCCGACTCCCCAGCATCTACTCCACCACCTACCAAGGCCCCTCCTTTCAACATCTCCACTGACCTCCTTACCCCTCCTCCACACTGCTTCCTCTCCCAGTTTGACCCGGTCACCCCTACTGAAATCTCCAAACTCATCAGCTCTTCCAAACCCACTACCTGCTCCCTTGACCCTCTCCCCACTCCCCTGCTGAAGTCCTGCCTCCCCGCTCTCTGCCCCTACCTCACTAATCTCTTCAGCTCCTCATTGACCCAAGGAATTGTCCCCTCTGCTTTCAAAACTGCTGCTGTCACACCAATCTTAAAGAAACCTGGTCTTGATCCCTCCTCTCTCATCAACTACCGCCCTATCTCAAACCTCCCCTTTCTTTCAAAAACCCTGGAGCGTATCGTCGAGTCACAACTTCATTCCCACCTCCTCGCGTACAACCTATACGAACCCCTCCAATCTGGCTTTCGCCCCCTCCAAAGCACAGAAACGGCTCTCCTCAAAGTCCTCAACGACCTCCTCACCTCTGCTGACACTGGTTCCCTCAACATCCTCATCCTCCTCGACCTGAGTGCAGCCTTCGATACCATGAACCATAACATCCTGCTTACCAGACTTAAAGATCTTGGCATTGAAGGTTCTGCACTTAATATGGCTCCGTTCCTACCTTTCCAACCGATCCCACTTCATCTCTCTCCATAACCACACCTCTGCCACAGCCACTGTCACTCAAGGCGTTCCCCAAGGCTCCGTTCTCGGTCCCCTCCTCTTCATCATCTACATCCTCCCCCTTGGTCATATACTCCGTCACTTCAACCTGGACTTCCATTGCTATGCTGATGACACCCAGATCTATCTCAGCACCAAGTCCCCCCACCAACCCCCTCTCTCCCATATCAACTCCTGCCTGTCAGCCATCAAATCTTGAATGCAACTCAACTTCCTTAAATTAAACAGTAACAAAACAGAATTTCTCCTCATTGGCTCCAAATCAACACTTACCAAAATTAACAACCCCACTCTCACTATTGACGGCACCACTGTCTCCCCATCTCCTCAGGCCCGCAACCTTGGCGTGATCTTTGACTCAACCCTCTCCCTTGAGCCTCACATCTGCCATGTTGTCAAAACATCATTTTTTCACCTCCGCAACTTTGCCAAAATCAGACCCTCTCTCACACCCCCCGCTGCTGAAAGACTCATCCATGCCTTCATCTCCTCCCGACTGGACTACTGTAACTCTCTTCTCTTTGGCATTAATTCCAGCAACATCAACCGACTCCAACTGGTCCAGAATGCAGCCGCCCGACTCATCACCCACACCAAATCCTGGCACCACATCACCCCAGTTCTCAAAGAACTTCACTGGCTTCCCATTTCCCACTGGATCATCTACAAAATCCTGGTCCTCACCTACAAAGCCCTCAACCACTTGGCCCCCCCTTATCTCACTGACCTCCTCTCCCCCTACCAACCCTCACGGTCCCTCAGATCCACATCAGCCTGTCTCCTCTCCATTCCGAAATCCAACCTCTGCACTTTTGGAAACAGAGCCTTCTCCAGGGCAGCTCCCAGGCTCTGGAACTCCCTCCCACAATTGATTCGAAATTCTGAGTCCCTCACCATCCTCCAGTCCCGCCTCAAGACCCATCTCTTCACCTCTGCATACCCTTAGTTCCATGTCCCCCTCCCCTTTGCATCTCTGTCTTACTGCTCTATTTTGTTTTGTTCTTGACTCTCCATGTAAAGCGACTTTGAGTCCTTGAAAAGCGCTATACAAATAAAATCTATTATTATTATTATTGCACTATTTTAATAAGGATCTGAATGATACCATAAACATTTATGAAAAAAACGTATGACCCAATTAAGTTACTGATGGGATTAAACTGTATCTGAACATCTATCAAGTTCCTCATTTTGGATGACTTTGGTCAAACATAAATTGAGGATGATTTGAAGTGCCAGATGTGTTGGGATAGAGGCAATTGCAGATTTTAGCTATCGAATGGAGTCAATTATTAAAGATGTTATAGTGCCGTATTTGGATAGCAATAACAGGATCGGTCAAAGTCAGCATGGATTTATGAAGGGGAAATCTTGTTTGACTAATCTTCTGGGATTTTTTTAGGATGTAGCAAGTAAAGGACAAGGAAGAGACAGTGAATGTAATGTATCTGGACTTTCAGAAAGCCTTTGATAAGGTCCCACACAGGAGATTAGTGGGCAAAATTAGAGCACATGGCATTGGGGGTAGGGTATTGACATGGATAGAAAATTGGTTGGCAGACAGGAAACAAAGGGTAGGAATTAATGGGTCCCTTTCAGAATGGCAGGTAGTGACTAGTGTGCCACAAGGCTCGGTGCTGGGACCGCAGCTTTTTACAATATACATCAATGATTTAGATGAAGGAATTCAAAAGTCAAAAAGGTCAAAGGTCTGTTTATTGTCACATGTACCAATTAAGGTAGTGAAACTCGATTACCATACAGCCATACTAAAAAAGGCAACAAGACACACAATTACATAAAAGTTAACATAAACATCCACCACAGCGGATTCCACATTCCTCACTGTGATGGAAGGCAATAAAGTCTAATCTTCTTCCCTCTTTATTCTCCCGCAGTCGGGGCGATCGAAGCTCTTGCAACCAGCGATTGAAGCTCCCGCGATCAGGGCAGTTGAAATTCCTGTGGCTTGGAGTTCCTGAAGTCGGTCCCTAATCAAGGAACCGCGAGCTCCACGATGCTAAAGTCCGCAGGCTCCCGCGGTTGGAGCACTGGCGGTCGATCCCCGAGAGGGACCACCAGCTCCATGATCTGGGCTGATCACCAACGGTGATGAAACAAAATACAGAGCGGAGGTGCAGAACCTGGCGGACTGGTGCGCTCATAACAACTTGTCACTAAACACCTCCAAGACCAAGGAGCTGATTAGTGACTTCAGGAGGTCCCATAATGGAGAATACGCCCCAATCTCCATTTACAGGGAAAGTGTGGAGAGAGTGTCCAGCTTTAAGTTTCTGGGCACTCACATTTCAGAGGACCTCACATGGTCCACCAACACCGCTGCGCTGGTCAAGAAGGCACAGCAACGACTGTTCTTCCTGAGGACATTAAAAAAGACTGGTCTGCCCCAACAGCTGCTGACAATGTTCTACCGCTGCACCAGAGAGCATATTAACGTATGGCATCTCTGTGTGGTATCTCAGCTGCACGGAGGCGGAGAGGAGAGCTCTTCAGCGCGTCGTTCACAGAGCGCAGGGGATCATTGGGACAGAGCTACCAGCCTTGGAGGGCATCTACCACACACGGTGCCTCAGGAAGGCCGTCAGCATCCATAAGGACTCATCACACCCTTGTAACGAACTGTTTGAACTACTTCCCTCCGGCAGACATTACAAGGCCTTCTACGCCCGAACCTCCAGACTCAGAAACAGCTTTATTCCAAGAGCTATAGCGGCTCTGAACCGGCCCTGCTGAGTGCCCACCCACCCCCACCCCCCCCCGGACAGTCTCCCTCGGATGGTCACGTCACTCAGCTTGCTTGCTTATTTATTTATCTTACTTTTCTTGTACATCGGTGGAGCTGCATACTAAATCTCGTTGCACTGACGTGCAATGACAATAAAAGATATTATTATTATTATTATTATGATGTTAGGCCGCAGTGCAGACCGAGATACTTTACAATGGACAATAGGTGCAGGAGTAGGCCATTCGGCCCTTCGAGCCTGCACCGCCATTCACTGTGATCATGGCTGATCATCCACAATTAGCACCCCGTTCCAGCCTTCTCCCCATATCCTTTGACTATCTTTAAGTGCTCTATCTTTAAGTGCTATCTTTAAGTGCTCTATCTATCTCTTGAAAGCATCTAGAGAATCGGCCTGCACTGCATTCTGAGGCAGAGAATTCCACACATTCACAACTATCTGCGAAAAAGGTTTTCCTCATCTGTTCTAAATGGCCTACCCCTTACTCTTAAACTGTGGACCCTGGTTCTGCACTCCGCCAACATCAGGAACATGTTTCCTAACTCTAGCGTGTCCAATCCCTTAACAATCTTATGTTTCAATATGATCCCCTCTCATCCTTCTAAATTCCAGTCTATACAAGCCCAGTTGCTCCATTCTTTCAACATACGACATTCCGGTCATCCCCGGAATTAACCTCATGAATCTACGCTGCACTCCCTCAATAGCAAGAATGTCCTTCCTCAAATTTGAAGACCAAAACTGCACACAATACTCCAGGTGTGGTCTTACCAAGGCCCTGTACAACTGCAGAAGGACCTCTTTGCTCCTATACTCAACTCCTCTGGTTATGAAGGCCACCATACCAATAGCTTTCTTCACTGCCTGCTGTACCTGCATGCTTACTTTCAGTGACTGATGTACAAGGACCCCCAGATCCCGTTGTACTTCACCCTTTAATGTGAGTAATTTAATGTAATGTTAATGTGATAAATGTGAGGTTATCCACTTTGGTAGCAAAAACAGGAAGGCAGATTACTATGTAAATGGCGTCAAGTTGGGAAAAGGGGAAGTACAATGGGATCTGGGTCCTTGTTCATCAGTCTATGAAAGCAAGCATGCAGGTACAGCAGGAAGTGAAGAAAGCGAATGGCATGTTGGCCTGTATAACAAGAGGAATCGAATATAGGAGCAAAGAGGTCCTTCTGCAGTTGTACAGAGCCCTAGTGAGACCACACCTGGAGTATTGTGTGCAGTTTTGGTCCCCTAATTTGAGGAAGGACATTCTTGCTATTGAGGGAGTGCAGCGTAGGTTTACACGGTTAATTCCCGGGATGGTGGGACTGTCATATGCTGAGAGAATGGAGCAGCTGGGCTTGTACACTCTGGAGTTTAGAAGGATGAGAGGAGATCTCATTGAAACATATAAGATTGTTAAAGGTTTGGACACGCTAGAGGCAGGAAACATGTTCCCGATGTTGGGGGAGTCCAGAAACAGGGGCCACAGTTTAAGAATAAGGTTCTTAAATGAGGGTCCTTATCAAAGGCTTACTGAAAGTCCAGGGACACTACATCCAATGGCTCTCCCTTGTCCATTTTCCTAGTTACATCCTCAAAAAATTCCAGAAGATTAGTCAAGCATGATTTCCCCTTCGTAAATCCTTGCTGACTCGGACCGATCCTGTTACTGCTATCCAAATGTGCCGCTATTTCATCTTTTATGATTGACTCCAGCATCTTCCCCACCACCGATGTCAGACTAACTGGTCTATAATTCCCTGTTTTCTCTCTTCCCTCCTTTCTTTAAAAGTGGGATAACATTAGCTACCCTCCTATCCACAGAAACTGAATCTATAGAACATTGGAAAATTATCACCAATGCATCCACGATTTCTAGAGCCACCTCAAGTACCCAGGATGCAGACCATCAGTCCCTGGGGATTTATCAGCCTTCAGTCCCATCAGTCTATCCAACATCATTTCCGGCCTAATGTGAATTTCCTTCAGTTCCTCCGTCACTCTAGGTCCTCTGGCCGCTAGTACATCTGAGAAATTGTTTGTGTCTTCCTTAGTGAAGACGGATCCAAAGTACATGTTCAACTTCTCTGCCATTTCCTTGTTCCCCATAATAAATTCACCTGTTTGTCTTCAAGGGACCCACATTTGTCTTAACTAATTGTTTACATATCTAAAGAAGTTTTTGCGATCCTCCTTTATATTCTTGGCTAGCTTACTTTTGTACCTCATCTTTTCTCCCCGTATTGCCTCCTTCAGTTACCTTCTGTTGCTCTTTAAAAGTTCCCCAATCCTCTGGCTTCCCGCTCATCTTTGCTATGTTAGACTTATTCTCTTTCATTTTTATACTGTGCTTGAATTCCCTTCTCAGCCACGGTCGCCTCTTACTCCCCTTAGAATCTTTCTTCCTCTTTGGAATGAACTGATTCTGCACCTTCTGTATTATTCCCAGAAATAAATGCCATTGTTGTTCCACTGTCATCCCTGCTAGGGTCTCTTTCCAGTCAACTTTGACCAGCTCCTGCCTCATGCCTCCATAGTCCCCTTTGCTCTACTGTAATAATGACACTTCCGATTTTCCCTTCTCCCTCTCGAATTGTAGATTAAAACATCATATTATGGTCACTACCTCCTAATGGCTCCTTTACCTCGAGTTCCCTTATCAAATTGCCCCTGACTATTGGCCCTGACCTTACTCTCTTATCCCTTCTCAAACTTTCTTTCCCATTAATTCGGGAGTCTTTTGTAACTTTTCCTGTACTCACTTCCCCTTTAACTCCACCTTTCTACTCCCAATTTGTCAACCCCCCCCCCCCCCCCCGCTATTTAGTATAAACCCACAGGTGTAGCACTAGCAAACCTGCCTGCCCAAATGTCGCCCTCCCCTCCCTTTTACATTAGCAAAAAGTAACATTAGCAAATTTGCAGATGACACAAAGCTGTGTGGCAGTGTGAACTGTGAGGAGGATACTATGAGAATGCAGGGTGACTTGGATAGGTTCGGTGAGTGGGCAGATGCATGGCAGGTGCAGTATAATGGGAATAAATGTGAGGTTATCCACTTTGGTGACAAGAACAAGGAGGCAGATTATTCTCTGAATGGTATGAGATTAGGAAACGTTAAAGTGCAACGAGACCCGGGTATCCTTGTACATCAGTCACTGAAAGTAAGCATGCAGGTATAGCAGGCAGTGAAGAAAGCTAATGGCATGTTGGTCTTCATAATGAGAGGATCTCAGTATAGGAGCAAAGAGTTCCTTCTGCAGTTGTACAGGGCCCTGGTGAGACCACACCTGGAGTATTGTGTGCAGTTTTGGTCTCCTAATTTGAGGAAGGACATTCTTGCTATTGAGGGAGTGCAGGTTCATGAGTTTAATTCCCGGGATGGCGGGACTGTCATATGTTGAAAGGATGGAATGACTGGGCTTGTATTCACTGGAATTTAGAAGGATGAAAGGGTATCTTATGGAAACATGTAAAATTATTAAGCGATTGGACACGCTAGATACAGGAAACATGTTCCCGAAGTTGGAGGAGTCCAGAACCAGGGGCCACAGTTTAAGAATAAGGGGCAGGCCATTTAGAGCTGAGATGAGGAGTTGTTAATTCGTGGAATTGTCTGCCTCAGAAGGTAGTGGAGGCCAATTCACTGGATGCATTCAAAAGAGAGATATATAGAGCTCAGGGCTAGCAGAATCAAGGGATATGGGGTGTAAGCAGGAACGGGGTACTGATTGTGGATGAACAGCCATGATCACATTGAATGACGGTGCTTGCTCGAAGGGCCGAATGGCCTACTCCTGCACCTATTTTCTATGTATCCTATGTATTCTATGTTTCTATGTACGAATGTTAAGATAGTGGAAGGCATTAGTTAAAACAAAATGGCAAGCAACATAGGAGTGTAACAAATGAGATGAGGGACGAGTGAAGTGCATTTCTGCAAAATCGTCAATTCTCTTGCATAGGTTCTCAGCTATACAGATCCCAACGATACCAATGTTTCAACAAGGCACTGGGCTAGAGTGGTGGTCATTTATTATTCATTGGCAATTTAATGAATATGACCAGAATAGGAGAAAATATTAAATTATAAAATACAGGAAAAATATAAAAGAGAATCTGAAAATATTTCAAAAACTAACCTAAAGGGAGACCAATAAAAGGCAACTTACCCTGAACCACTAGCTCCTACAATTGCCACCTTTTTCCCAGCAGGAACTTCAAATGATACTCCATTAAGGACCTTTTGACCATCGAGATATTCAAAGTACACATCATCAAAAGTGATGGTAGACTTTTCATGCGTAAGCTGAAGTACTGGAGCCATTTGTACCTCCTACAAAAGCATAAAAAGAACCATGAAGTTGCATTACAGCATTGGGGGCCACATTCAGTTTGCAAATATAAACACATGGTGTCTCCTCAGATATTGCAACTGTATATTACTGTCTTGATGCTTAGTACTTTTCAAATTTTCAGTTTATGAATTTTAAAAAATTCACAATTTAATTTTTACAAGCTCTTATATAAAATGTCAGACAATAAATTCAGAACTAAAGAACATCACTAACACGTTAGCATCATACCTTAATCTTTGTATCAAGGTTTAGCAAATTGAACAATGTGTTCATGTCTATTAGTGCCTGTCGTGTCTCTCTATATACGGTGCCCAGAAAATTTAAGGGAAGAGACAATTGGAAAAGCAGTCCATTTACCATCACCAGATCTCCTACTGTTAGTGCTCCTGTAAAAATGAATCGAACGTTACAAGAAACTTTCATTTCCATTTAATTCAATTCAGTTTGAGAATTTTTAAAAAACATTTTGGGATGAAATGGTGACGAGTTTCCTTAACCTTTTTAACAATGTCATATCTTTACACTGTAACATACAATATTAGTCATATTGATTAGAAATATGGCAATTAAAGGACGAACGGCAAATGAGAGACTTCTGGACCTCGTCATGGAATATTCACCATATGAATTGGTCAACTATCCTGTCATTTATCTCTTGCCTTTCCCTGAACTTACATTTCAATGAAATGTTCTTCAGCTTTGTGAGATAGTCATGCACAGATTCATCACTAGTTTGTGGAGCCCTTAAAGTGTAGCGATGTATGCGATGGTTGGTCTTTGGTTCAAGGTGTCTTTCAAACCTATGTAAAATAACTTTTGTCTTCTCTCTGTCCTCTTTTTGCTCAAATGTCCAGATGTTGTACAACTCTAGTCTCTTCTCTACTGTCCATAGAAGCAGATACCTAGCTTTCTCAATCTCACTAGCATTCTTTACCACACCGTTGAACGTTAGACCACATTTTTGTCTAAATCTGGCAAAGACATTCATTATATCAGCTACTTCCCAGTCCATTAGTGGCGCAAGAACGGGCATGTTTATTGCAGCCATATCTATTGCCATGCAGGCAGCATAGCCATTCCAATTGTACGTGACAAGTTCAATCAGTTATAAATATTTAAGTTTGCAGTGTGGTTACACACTTGCTTTCACTAGCATCGAGTGACAAAATGAAGTAATCTTTTTTTGAACATTTGAGATTTCGGTAGCTGATTAAAGCATATTTAGCACTTGAGGGTAGTCCTCCGAATCATAGCCCCGTATACCGTTGCCACCATATTCTGTTTTGTGTTGCCTTGAAGTCTATCTTCAAGATAAACAATGGAGACAGCACTTGTGTTGTAGTTCTCTTTTAATAGTGCCATCTATTAAAAATGGCATCTCCAGGTTCTCATTCTGCAACCGTTCGCGCTATCTAGATCACATGATTTAACTACGTCATGCACTGAATTTGCATGTTGCAACCCAGCTTCGATTGTAACAATATAACAATGGTCATCTGAAAGAGTGCAAACAAATGATAATGACCAAAGACCACGAGCTTCAACAAAATGTTTGACATAAACTTTGAAAACACTATTATTGAAATGCAATCACCATGTTGGGCATGTGTATATAAACATGCTTACATCAGGAATTTCAGCACTGCCATTGGCAGTCTGACAACCTTTGGAGGTAGAATGGTTTCCTAAATTTTCAGATTATTGCTGGTTTATTAGTCAATGCATTTGGAGAAGTCTCAGGTATTTTTTTCTGCACTGACAGTAGATAAGTATTGACAGTAGACAGCACATCTTTAAAAAAAATCTTTAAATAAAATCTATTTTCAGAACTGATAAAGCAAATAGACAGATGTTAAGGAGTGAGAACCAAGGTGTCCATTCACAAAATCATTTGCTGACATGCCTGCCTCATAGACCAGAGAAAAGCCATTTAATGGTATATTCACCAATGTGATCAATCTCTTCCTCAAGAACAATGAAACAGTATCCTCATCCAACTTTATAACACACCTGTGTTCTTCTGCTTCCCAAGCCCCCACTCCCTCATCTTTACTATGGACGATCAGTCACTCCACACCTCAATCCCCCACCAGGAAAGCCTTAAAGCCCTCTGTTTCTTCCTTGACCGCAGAACCATCCAATTTCCCTCAACTAACACACTACTTCGCCGAGCGGAGCTGGTCCTCACCCTCAACAACATCTCCTTTGACTCCTGCCACTTCCTCCAAGTCCAAGGCGTAGCTGTGGGCAACTGCATGGGCCCCAGCTATGCCTGCCTCTTTGTTGGGTACGTTGAACAATCCCTGTTCCAGGTGTACACTGGCCCTATCCCCGAACTCTATCTCCATTACATTGATGACTGCATCGGTGCTACCTCCTGCACCCATGCAGAACTCGTGGACTTCATTAACTTCACCACAATTTTCATCCTGCACGCAAACTTAATTGGATCATCTCCGAGACCTCCCTCCCCTTTCTTGATCTCACAGTCTCTATTACAGGAAATAGACTATTGAGTGACATCTATTACAAACCCATTGACTCCCACAACTATCTCGACTACACTTCTTCCCACCCTGCTTCCTGCAAAAACTCTCTCCCCTACTCCCAATTAAAGTGCAGTTGATATATTCTGTTAAGTCTGCTGGAAAACCTGTGTTTGCCGCATCTGCGCCCAAGGTGAGGTGTTTCACGCTGGAACATCAGAGATGTCCTCATTCTTTAGGGAACGAGATTGCACTCTCCCATCATAGATGAGGCCCTCACTCGTGTCTCCTAGGTACCCTGCAGCTCTGCCCTTGCACCCCCTTCCCTTAGTTGCAATGGAGACAGAGTCCCCTAGTCCTTACCTTCCACCCCACCAGCCGTCACATACAACACATATGTTGTATGGAGGAGATGGGGGGGAGGGGGGAAGAAGAGGAAAGGGGGGGAGAGGAGGGAGGGAGGGAGAGGAGGAGGGGAGCGGGGAGGAGCGGTAAAATTTCAAAATTTTCACCACCTCCAACGGGATCCCACCACTAGCCACATTTTCCCATCTCCACTCCTTTCTGCCTTCTGCTGAAGACCGTTCACTCCGCAACTCCCTGGTTAACTCATCCCTTCCCACCCAAATCACCCCCTTCCCTGGTACCTTCCCCTGCAACCGCTGAAGATGCAACACCTGTCGCTCTACCTCCTCCCTCGACTCTGTCCAGGGACGCCGGCAGTCCTTTCAGGTTAGACAGAGGTTCACTTACACCTGCTCCAACCTCATCTACTGTATTTGCTGTTCAAGATGTGAACTCTTATGCATCGGCGAGACCAAACACAGACTGGACGATCATTTCGCAGAAAACCTTCACTCAGCCCTCCCAAACCAACCTGATCTCCCGGTTGCTAAACACTTTAATTCTCATTCTCATTCCTACACAGACCTTTCGGTCCTCGGTCTCCTCCATTGTCGGAGTGAGGCTAAACGCAAATTGGAGGAACAGCATCTCATATTTCGCTTTGGCAGCATACAGCCCAGTGGTGTGAATATTGATTTCGCTCACCTCAGGTAGCCCCGGCATTCCTTCTCTCTATACCCCCCCCCCCCCCCACCCAAGTCGCAGTAGGTTCTCATTTTCACCCCACAATGGCCTTCCTTTATCGTCGTTGCTTTTTTGCATATCTTTCATTCATTATTCTTTATCTCTCTACATCACCGTCTATATCTCTCGTTTCCCTTATCCCTAAACAGTCTGAAGACGGGTCTCGACCCGAAACGTCACCCATTCCTCCTCTCCTTAGATGCAGCCTGTCCCACCGAGTTACTCCATCTTTTTGTGTCTATCCTGTGTTCACTCTGCACAACATGCATACTCCGCAGCTAGCTCCCCATAGCAAACAGCGGTTTCCCAGCAGAATTAACAGATTATATCAACTGCACCTTAATGACGAATGTGGGAGCACTTCTCAAAATAAAACTCAACAGGAAAATGTAAATTCTCAAGCATAAAACATTAATTAATTTAACTACTGTACCTGCCATGATTCCTTGACTAGCAAGTATCATGATCCCAGTCAGACCAAAGCTAAAGATAAGATTCTGACCAAAGTTCAGTACTGCAAGACTTGAGGTAGTCTTCAGAGATGATTCTTCATATGACTTCAAGAATCCATCATATCTTTCTGCTTCATACTTCTCATTATTGAAATACTGTAATTGGAATTTAATCATTAGTATTTTTTGTCAATGACTTATTTTGAATATCAGTCCGTTATCATAAATGCAGAGCAAATAAGTTACACTTTACAAAGCAAATACATGAAGTACACTTGCAAAGGATATTCATCTGAATATCCCTTATTCACAATTAAATGATTTCTATTTTTTCCAAAAACACTTCTTATATTAGCATCATTAATACTCATGCCCTGGACCCTCCCACAGACAGAGCAATGGCTCTGTGGCTCTGTGCCTGGGACTTTCCATGGAAATCAGGCGTGTTTGTTTGGATCTACAACTGTCCACTTTATAAAGTATCTAAGGAAATGGATACGAATATTGCAGAAAATACCCTTTTTTTTGTTGTTGTGCAGAAAATCAAAAGTGATTTCTTTGCTCTTCAGTTTGAAGTCTATATTTCACGCCAATTCCTACAATATTGACAACTTGGGACTACGCCAAGGGCCGTCTTAACGCATGGGCATGCTGGGCATTGCCCGGGGCCCCACGAGCATAGGGTCCCCATGCTAATCTATGTATGTTGTGACTTGCTGTCAATAAATAAATACTAAACTATATTAAACTATAAATATTTGTTATTGGAAAATGCATATTCTGCATGTGTTTTACTAAAGATAATGAACAATATTAATGTTAATTTTTATGATAACAAGTGGACATTGGTATTCGCCTCTGATTTAGTATCATGGTCACCTCTGCAACCACACGTGCATGTATGTGTACATATCTCACGCGCTACATAACGTAAAAGCGTATATGTTAATGTCACTTCAACTCACTTGACAGTTAATAGCAATGATATTGGTTATATTTATATGCCATTGGTTATTAGAGATTGAATCTGAGATTCATGAGGAACACTTGTAGGGTAAGCATGTAGTAGTCATTCAAGATTATGAATTTATGATGCAGCACTAGTAACCAGGTATTGATAGTTTGTGATATGTGAATGGACAAGCTGTTTATACAAGATGTGAAAATTGTAGAATGTAGACCTAGACAGAGATGTGCCATCTCTGTCTGTATGGTTTACCAATTATCATTTATATATAGAAATTATTGTGTTTTTCAAGGCTCATGTTATATTGTTCAAACGTTTGTGTTGATTAATCTTTGCTGTACAGCATGTTTTTTAATGTTTAAACACTGATTTTATTGGAAGTACCAATAAATGTTTAATTTTATCGACCATTTACATTTTTATTCCTGTGAGTGGTTGTGTAGGTAGGGGCCCCAGTGCACTGCTTTGACCGGGGGCCTATAATGCTGCTAAGATGACCCTGACTACGCCATGGAACTCCATGTCTGTTACCAACTTAACCAGTTACATATTGGTGGATCCATCACTTCGTTAATTGTGTATAACATTAACGAGCTGAAATTGTAGGAAAACAGCTTAGTTCCAGGCCTCATCAACTTAACTGCAAGTGGCTTGAAAGGAGGTGCGAGGTATGGTACTTTGTCACATATACCGAGGTACAGTGAAATTCAATTTTGTATACAGTTCAGTACATTTCACTATACATAAGCACTTAGATACATATAAATGCATGGTAATGCTGCCACCTTTCTAGCAAATGTCCCATCTAAAGCAGAGAAAATGTATGCTTTTTGTAGCAGCTGTAGCTCATTATATAGACACAAATAGTGATCAGAATTCTAAACCATGTCTCTGCCATTAATGTACCAATAATTGCACAATGGTAGCATGCAGTACTGTAATATTTCCACAACAGTTTAGCAAAGAAAACTAACACTTATGAAATTGCCACGTCTAGCTATTCAAACTAGTCATCAATTCAGAATAATTGTAACCAACAGATTTACCACAATTGGATTATATTCACAATAAATCTGTGCAAAGTATGCAAAATATTATCTATTGCGATAGAAATAATCTAATTAGCTCAAGTTACAAGGAACCAAAAGGAAACTTAAAATGCACAAGATGTAGTATGCAAATGGAAGCAGTCTTTTTATTTTTACAATTCTACAGCACCAGAAGTTATTTGGAGGGAAGGAAGAATTATAAGTGTATAATCTTAGTGAGGGAAAGGGTTGCTTAAAAAGTAAGAATCTATTCAGAATCTAATCAAATATAATTCAGAACTTTGTACCTTTACAGTTTCATAATTCAGGAGAGAGTCTATTGCAGCATTGCCTGCATCATTATCAGCTTTATTCATTTTGATTCGGAAGATAGTCCTACAAATAAAATAAACTGAAGTTGTAAAGTTACCACAGAAAAGACATGAGCATATATGAAAAATTAAAATCAAATGTTACTTCTACAGTACCTCCACTGTGTAATGCTAATGGTAAAAGCTGCATATGCAGCTAAAGTCGCCAGGGTAACTAATGCATACGGCAAACCGCATTTAAAGTACTGCAAGGGAAAAAAACACATTAATATTGAAAACTAAAGA
Source organism: Malacoraja senta (assembly GCA_038087875.1). Classification (NCBI taxonomy): domain Eukaryota; kingdom Metazoa; phylum Chordata; class Chondrichthyes; order Rajiformes; family Rajidae; genus Malacoraja; species Malacoraja senta. The sequence continues at coordinate 53,985,376 of CM075983.1, read as the reverse complement.
TATTAGTCAAAATATGATTTGCAAAATATGACAAATTCAGATTGATTGACATGAGAATGAAATCATAATTTCAAAATCTATCTTCATTTGGACACAAATTACTTTGTGTCTTTTTTGTAAACTGGCATCTACAGTTCTTTGTTTAAGAAGGAACTGCAGATGCTGGAAAATCGAAGGTAGACAAAAATGCTGGAGAAACTCAGCGGGTGAGGCAGCATCTATGGAGCGAAGGAAATAGGCAACGTTTCAGGTCGAAACCCTTCTTCAGTCTGAAAGAAGGGTTTTGACCCGAAACGTTGCCTATTTCCTTCGCTCCAGAGATGCTGCCTCACCAGCTGAGTTTCTCCAGCATTTTTGTCAATCTACAGTTCCTTGTTTCTTTATTTGGTCTGTTCTTTATGATTACATTTATTAGGCACTGGATATTATGTTAATTATAGACTTCAAAAGAAATGCCAATAAATTGTATACCATAAACTTAAATAAACAAACATTAAATCCATTGTTTGAAAATGTATACAACCGAGTCTTGTTCTTTCCAAGACAGTTCAAATTATAAATGACTCCACGATAGTTCAAAATTTAAGTATACATCATGAATTGGCCAACATCGTGAAATGTTGGATATTCTGAGACTACAGTTTAATCCATCCTACCCAGTGAACTGCTTTTTCTGGACTCAGGAATGTTGTTGCTCAATTGTGAAGCAAACAACAATCTGCATCACTGAGACAGGAATCCCTAAATGGTCTGAAGAAGGGTTTCGACCCGAAACTTTGCCTATTTCCTTCGCTCCATAGATGCTGCCTCACCAGCTGAGTTTCTCCAGCATTTTTGTCTACCTTTGTATCTATAAATGGTGATGGAAATGCCTTAACATTTAATAAAATACTTCAATATTAAAAATTTGGCATCACGCACAGTATGATCATTGTCAAGTTTCTTAAATCACTATTTTGCTGTTGGACTGGATTATTGTCTGAACTTGCTCCCCACATCTCTCTCCCTAAATGTGAACGGCTAAACAATCAGCATTCTGGCACCAAGGCCAAAGTGATGCCTTATATCCCAGAGCGTACTTCCACAACAGTGTATCTGTTAGCTTGGAGGATGTGGAATCGATATGGGTAGAGCTGCGAAACACTAAGGGACAGAAAACGCTAGTGGGAGTTGTGTACAGGCCACCTAACAGTAGTAGTGTAGTTGTGGATGGCATCAAACAGGAAATTAGAAATGCGTGCAACCAAGGTAAAACAGTTATAATGGGCGACTTCAATCTACATATAGATTGGGTGAATCAAATTGGCAGGGGTGCTGAGGAAGAGGATTTCTTGGAATGTATGCGGGATAGTTTTCTAAACCAACATCTAGAGGAACCAACGAGAGAGCAGGCTATTCTAGACTGGGTATTGAGTAATGAGGAAGGGTTAGTTAGCAGTCTTGTTGTGCGTGGCCCCTTGGGCAAGAGTGACCATAATATGGTTGAGTTCTTCATCAGGATGGAGAGTGACATAGTTAATTCAGAAACAAGGGTTCTGAACTTAAAGGAAACTTTGAGGGTATGAGATGTGAATTGGCCTAGATAAACTGGCAATTGATTCTTAAACGGTTGACGGTGGATATGCAATGGAAGGCATTTAAAGACCGCATGGATGAACTACAATTGTTCATCCCAGTTTGGCAAAAGAATAAATCAGGGAAGGTAGTGCATCCGTGGATAACAAGGGAAATCAGCGATAGTATCAAAACAAAAGATGAAGCATACAAATTAGCCAGAAAAAGCAGCCTAACAGAGGACTGGGAGAAATTCAGAGTCCAGCAGAGGGGGACAAAGGGCTTAATTACGAAAGGGAAAATAGATTATGAAAGAAAACTGGCAGGGAACATAAAAACTGACTGCAAAAGCTTTTATAGGTATGTGAAGAGAAAAAGATTAGTTAAAACAAATGTAGATCCCTTGCAGTCAGAAACAGGTGAATTGATCATGGGGAACAAGGACATGGCAGACCAATTGAATAACTACTTTTGTCTTCACTAAGGAAGACATAAATAATCTGCCGGAAATAGCAGGGGACCGGGGGTCAAATGAGATGGAGGAACGGAGTGAAATCCAGGTTAGTCGGAAAGTGGTGTTAGGTAAATTGAATGGATTAATGACCGATAAATCCCCAGGGCCAGATAGGCTGCATCCCAGAGTGCTTAAGGAAGTAGCCCCAGAAATAGTGGATGCATTAGTGAAAATTTTCCAAAACTCTTTAGATTCTGGAGTAGTTTCTGAGGATTGGAGGGTAGCTAATGTAACCCCACTTTTTAAAAAGGGAGGGAGAGAGAAAACGGGGAATTACAGACCAATTAGTCTAACATCAGTAGTGGGGAAAATGCTAGAGTCAGTTATTAAAGATGGGATAGCAGCACATTTGGAAAGTGGTGAAATCATTGGACAAAGTCAGCATGAATTTATGAAAGGTAAATTATGTCTGACGAATCTTATAGAATTTTTCGAGGATGTAACTAGTAGAGTGGATAAGGGAGAACCAGTGGATGTGTTATATCTGGACTTTCAGAAGGCTTTCGACAAGGTCCCACATGAGAGATTAGTATGCAAACTTAAAGCACACAGTATTGGGGGTTCACTATTGATGTGGATAGAGAACTGGCTGGCAGACAGGAAGCAAAGAGTAGGAGTAAACGGGTCCTTTTCAGAATGGCAGGCAGTGACTAGTGGGGTACCGCAAGGCTCAGTGCTGGGACCCCAGCTATTTACAATATATATTAATGATTTGGACGAGGGAATTGAATGCAACATCTTCAAGTTTGCGGATGACACGAAGCTGGGGGGCAGTGTTAGCTGTGAGGAGGATGCTAGGAGGCTGCAAGGTGACTTGGATAGGTTGGGTGAGTGGGCAAATGCATGGCAGATGCAGTATAATGTGGATAAATGTGAGGTTATCCACTATGGTGGCAAGAACAGGAAAGTAGACTATTATCTGAATGGTGGCCGATTAGGAAAAGGGGAGATGCAACGAGACCTGGGTGTCATGGTACACCAGTCATTGAAAGTAGGCATGCAGGTGCAGCAGGCAGTGAAGAAAGCGAATGGCATGTTAGCATTCACAGCAAAAGGATTTGAGTATAGGAGCAGGGAGGTTCTACTGCAGTTGTACAGGGCCTTGGTGAGACCACACCTGGAGGATTGCGTACAGTTTTGGTCACCAAATCTGAGGAAATACATTCTTGCCATAGATGGAGTACAGAGAAGGTTCACCAAACTGATTCCTGGGATGGCAGGACTTTCATATGAAGAAAGACTGGATAGACTCGGCTTGTACTCGCTAAAATTTAGAAGATTGAGGGGGGATCTTATAGAAAATCACAAAATTCTTATGGGGTTGGACAGGCTAGATGCAAGAAGATTGTTCCCGATGTTGGGGAAGTCCAGAACAAGGGGTCACAGTTTAAGGATAAGGGGGAAGTCTTTTAGGAACGAGATGAGACTTTTTTTTTTCATGCAGAGAGTGGTAAATCTGTGGAATTCTCTGCCGCAGAAAGTAGTTGAGGCCAGTTCATTGGCTATATTTAAGAGGGAGTTAGATGTGGCCCTTGTGGCTAGAGGGATCAAGGGGTATGGAGAGAAGGCAGGTACGGGATACTGAGTTGGATGATCAGCCGTGATCATATTGAATGGCGGTGCAGGCTCGAAGGGCCGAATGGCCTACTCCTGCACCTATTTTCTATGTTTCTATGTTGGAAATAAGAGATGATTAAAAATTAAAAAAACATTAAAAATTAATGGGATTAATGTAAAGAAAAATATAGATTATAGATACCAAAATTCATTGTGCATCATTAAATATTATTTGCATACTAGTATATGTCTTACACAAATCTGAATATCACTATTTTGAAGAATCTGAAGAAGGGTCTCGACCCGAAACGTCACCTATACCTTTTCTCCAGAGATGCTGCCTGATGGGCTGAGTTACTCCAGCTTTTTGTGTCTATCTTTGGTTTAAACCAGCATCTGCAGTCCCTCCCTGCACATCGCTATTTTCACATTTGCTTCATCACATTTGAACCTTTTTGGATCCAGCTCTTCAACTGGGTTTCCGAATGGGCAGCACAGTGGCAGTTACTGTTTCACAGCACTTACAGCGCCAGAGATCCAGGTTCGATCCTGGCTACGGATGCTTATCTGTACGGAGTTTGTACATTCTCCCCATGACCTGCTTAGGTTTTCTCTGAGAACTTCGGTTTCCTCCCACACTCCAAAGATGTACAGGTTTGTAGGTTAATTGGCTTTATAAATGTTTTTTAAAAATTGTCCATAGTGTAAGATAGTGTTAATGTGCTGGGATTGCTGGTTGGTGCGGACTTGATGTTTCCGCATTGTATCTCTAAACTAAACCAAACCAAGATTATTACTGTGTAATAAGAATCAAGGGAAGGTTTCCAGCCTTACACTCTTGCATATTAGTAACACACAACTGAGGGTATACAGAATATAAATAAAAGTCCCAATATTACCCAACAGCTGTTTAATGATAACGTGGTCTATGGCATTTCAGCAGAGTACCCAAACAGTTTAAATACACATCACTTACCAAAATGCTGCTGACAAGCAGCACTTCAAATGTGGTGGGACCCAGGTTAAATACCAATGCACTGAGCACAAAACTGATTCCTCTAGTTCCTCTGTCTATAGCTTTTGAGAGTGCACCCGTCTGTCTGCTGAGGTGAAAACCCAAATCCAAGTTGTGCAGATGGAGGAAAACATTTTTAGCAATTCGCCTGATGGAACTTTGAGCTACTTTGCCAAAGACAGCATTCCTCAGCTCGTTGAAGCCTGCTGCACAAACCCTAGAAACTCCATCTGCAAGGAAATTCAGAAGTTTCAAGTTACCTTTTTAAAATGTACTTCGGCATTTTAAAGTTGTTTCTAGAAATGTAGAATTCTAAAATCAATTGCTAGAAGTGCATGTGAAGATGCTGTCTGAAGACAGGATAACTCTGCTTGGATCCATCCAATTATTGGCAGAACTTGCTCCTGCTCAGCACGTATCTCATGAAAAATAACAATTTATATAATGTTATGGATGACAACTGGTATCTGAAAATCTTAACTCAGTAAGAAATCAAATGTCTCAGTGAGAGAAAAAAAGTGTGACCACCATTATAAATTGAAATGTTTCTGGGATACTTATGCCAATTATTGGCAAGTTATTTCAATAACACTGTATATGTAATGCTATTTCCATGCTAACTCCTTTATATTTATTCTGGATGTCCACATTACTACCTGGTTTTGAATGCCTTCCTCTGAGCATCTATTTGAACAGACGGAAATTGAACTTGGTAATAGAGAGAATGCAGAGGCACTGTACTAGATAGCTCCCCCAAATATCCAGTCTAGGTACAATACACTAAAGTGTTCCATGAAACCATTCGGACTTCTAACAGAATGGTTGAACAATCATGACAAGGAGCTATTGTATGGGGGAATGAAGATCTAACCTAATCAATTTACAATATTTGCCTGTTTGAGTACACATTTTAAGCCAGATCTATTGTTCCTTCAGAGAGTTACCTGCCACATGCATGTCTCACTTTATATTAATGTATTCTGTTTATTTTCATTTGAAACATTTACACGACTCATTTTGATATAATGATCTATAAATTCTCAACAAATCATTGCAGTAACAGCCTCCACTATTACAATATGAATGTATGCAAAGTGAAAACAAATCACGGCATTTCTAATCACCAGAAATATTTGCTGGTGCCTGCGAGTCAGTTAACATCTGTCAAGAAAAATAAAATACTTTACTTACAGCCAATGAGAACAGCTGTTGCCATAGTGATGACTGTGCCTGTTGCATCATTCAGGTTCAAAACACTACCTGACATTTGGTTGAGATCATCTACTGCATATTTAAACATGAAAGGAACCATCACATTCATAAGCTGCAACGACACAAGAACAAAACATTACAAAAGGTTGAACATTACACCGAGTGAATAATTTGACTGATTTACAGTTCTCTGAATAAAGGTCCTGGAGGCACTTTGAAATGTCAAGTCCTTGATGCTGTAAAAAGTTGGTAGTAAAGATTTAATTCACTACAACAGCTAATAGCTATCATTGCTTCACTGTATTTACATGTCTGATTGTAACAACAAAGAACCAGACAGCAGCAGTTTGATTAATATGTACTAAAGAACACTGCTGCACCCAATCCTATTTTAAAAGGGAAAAACAATCATAAGTACAACATAGATATTTATTACATTATTTTTAAGAATTATAAATTCTGATTAAATCATTCTAACTTAAAATGTTAACTTACGGCTTAAACTTTATATGCCTCTCGTATTTAATCACCAGTATATGTACAAGGTTAATATTTGATCTTGACTTCACAATAATTGCTTTCAAATTTCTTCTGTCTTATCAGGATTCATGAACAATAGAGCAAAGACAATAAATAAGCAAAACGAATCACAAAAAACCGTGTGCAATTAGAATTATTGGAAAATGTTGAAGATTGATTTTTCTAAGATGTGAGGAAGTAGTTTTCTGAAAAGGGAACAGTTTTTGCATTAGTTAATTGAAATGCTGGTGATGCCTTACCTGCTGAGGTGTACCTGTTAACAATCTGGGCTTCAATTTCATTTAATCCCCATGAAATTTCCTGCCATTATTTTTTCAGGAATCAAACATAGCAAAAAGTCCAAAAACAAATACAGCGTACAACATAATGTTGGGCAGCAAATTGGTGCAACGGTCAAGTTGCTGCCTATAGGGCCTGTCCCACTTAGGCGATTTTTGCGGCGACTGCTGGCGACAGTCACAGTCGTAGCAGGTCGCCGAAAAAACGGCCACTGGACCCCCCCTTCGACAATGTCTACGACAACCTACCACCTAGTCGACATCAAGCTACCACAACCATCCACCCATTAGGACGTCCACCTATGACCACACCCACAACCACATAGGCGACAACCGAAGTCAACCTACGTCCATCCACGACAAGTTACGACCTTGTCAGCGACAACTGAAGACAACTCAGTCGCAGGTACCTGTCGCCAGTTGACATAGGTAGTCGCCAATGGAATTCACTGAAGTCATCACCCGGCGACAACCTACGTCACCTGGCGGCAACCTGCGTCATCCTGGCGACAACCTGCGACAGGAAAAGACAAGCTATGTCAAGCACAGTCGCCGAACAGTTTTAAACATTTCAAAATCCAGCGGCGACAAGAAAAAATGTTACGACTCTTTAGGTGACTTGAGGAGACAACTCCCGACCATACAGGCGTCATCCTGCGACCATGTCACCTGTAACCGAAATAAAATCGCTTAAGTGGGACAGGCCCTTTACTGCTCCAGAAACCCAGGTTCAATCCTGACTACGGGTGCTGTCTGCAGGTGTCCGGTTTCCTCCCACATTCCAAAGACAAGTAAATTTGTAGGCTTCTGTAAATTGGCTTCTGTAAATTGTCCCTAGTGTGTAGGATAGAAATAGTGCATGATGATCGTTGGTCGGCATGGACCACAGGGATGTAATGCTGAGGCTCTATAAGGTGCTGGTCAGGCCGCATTTGGAGTATTGAAAGCAATTTTTGGGCACTATATCCGAGAAATGGAGAGGGACCAGAGGTTTTCAAGAAAGATCCCAGGAATGAGTGGGTTAACTTATGATGAGCGTTTGACAGCACTGGGCCTCGACTTGCTAGAGTTTAGAAGAGGTGGGGACCTCATTGAAATGTATTGAATAGTGAAAGGCTTGAATAGAGTGGATGTGGAAAGGATATTTCCACTAGTGGGAGAGTCTAGGGCTATTGGTCATAGCCTCAGATTTAAAGGACGTTCCTTTCGGAAGGAGAGGAGAAGTAATTTCTTTAGTCAGAGGGCGGTGAATATTTGGAATTCTTTGTCACAGAAGGCTGTGGAGGCCAAGTCAATGGATACTTTTAAAGCTGAGATAGATTCTTGATTAGTACGGATGTCAGGGATTATGGGGAGAAGGCAGGAGAATGGGGTTAGGAGAGATCGATCAGCCATGATTGAATGGTGGAGTAGACTTGACGGGCCAAATGGCCTAATCCTGCTCCTATTACTTACGTTTACAAAGCTTTCCAGCCTGCTCTATGGCTGTGAAACGTGGACCTTGTATCGGAGCCACATCCGTCAACTTGAGGATTTCCATATGCAGAGCTGCCAAGTTTTGTCAGAGCATTTCAGTATTCTAGGACCTGAAAATCAGTATTTTGCTGAGGAAATCAGTATTTTTACGCGGTGCCATTTTGCTGAATTTTTTTTTATTTAATGTGCAGTCATACCCATGTAAGAGTACAGGAATGCATAACTTTGCTACCAATTGACATGTCTTCTACGCACCTTACTTGACAGTGCATTCATTCCCATCTCTTTGTATACTTCTGTTTGAACGGCTGCTTCCTGCTTTTAGCACCAGATGATGATGTAGAAGTCATTTTGGAAGCTTCCCTCTCCCTCCCTCGCTCTCTTTCCTTCCCTCTCCCTCCCTCCCACTTTCCCTCCCTATCCTTCCTTTTTTTCTCCCTCCCTCTCTTATTCCCTCCCTCTCTCTCCCTCTATCCTTCTCCCTCCCCGAACAGTCTGTGACCCGCAGCGCTGTGGCCATATCGCTATGTGTAAAGCCCATAGTGCTGTGTGTAAAGGCAATAGCGCTCCAGCTGGCAGCGCTATAATTAGAACCCATAGCGCTGTTCGTTTAAATTCCCACACGCTAAATTAACAGCACTGTTTAAACCTGTAGCGGGACAGGCAGATCAAAGCTTACAAAAATAATCATCCAGATCTTGAAATTTAAAATACGAATAGATTTATTTTGCTATAATTTTTAGAGTTACAGTATGACTTTTTATATCCTTGCATTTTTTAAGCAGCAAGTTGAAACAGGAAGTTGCGCCGTTTTTAAAAAAATCCGTATTTTACAAAGCAAATCCGTACATCCGTATTCTTATAGCATTTCCGTACAAAATACGGAAAATCCGTACTACTTGGCAGCTCTGCATATGCGCTCGTTATGGTCCATCATGGGCATTCGCTGGCAGGACAAAGTGCCCAACCATCGAGCATCGATGTATCACAAGCATCAGGGCAATGATCATCAAAGCACAGCTCCGATGGACTGGGCACGTCAACGGGATGGTTGAAACCCGCATGCATCGACAGGTCTCCCAGGAACAAAGAAACAGTGGGCGTGCCAGGAAGCGGTACAAAGATTGCGTCAAGGACCATCTCCACTATTGTGGTCTTGCGCCCAAGCCACTGGAAGCCTGCGCCAGTGACAGAACACGCTGGCGCGCAGCAGTGCGAACAGCAACTAGCAGCTTCGAGGAGCGCCACCTAGAGCGACTTACCAAAGCCAGGCAGAGGAGGAAGGGTGCCGCCCAGAACCCGCCAACGATGACCTTCATCTGCCCCCACTGCCCTCGAGTGTGCTGTTCACGAATTGGACTCGTGAGCCATGTGAGAACTCACCAGAATTGAGACTGCACAATCTGCCATCGTCGTTACCGACGGGCCACCACCACTTATGGCCTTGACCAGAGGGACAATTTCCACTCTGTCTCTCTAAACTAAACTAGATCCATTTAAGTTGGGATTTTTTTTTAAAATAATGCACAAGCATTAAATAGATTAAAAAGTCAATAGTTAAGAGAGGCTTGAGGATGATGAAGTGGTATGGATATGTTGGGCTGTCCAATCCTTTTCTATTCATAAATGGACATCCAAGCAGAAAGTTGATAAAATAAAATAAACAACCCTGGAAACCTGTAGCATAGCTGAGAACGTTGCGATGTTGGATGCTTCTTTCATTCAACCTATGGGATTGTAATGGCAACATTGAGAAAAGGTTGCAGATCTATTCTCAGCAAAATAATATTTCATTAACAATCCAATAAGTTCATAAGGAAGCATTCATCATTTTTTCTAAAGACCTTTGCCCTAAATAAAACCATGCTCAAAGCACATTTCAAAATTGCTCCAAATATTTCACCATAAAGCAAATAGGCTTGTACTGCAATTTAAAGCAGAGATTGTTTTGTTACCTGGCATGTTTGCATAACGCTAATTGGATATAATGTAATTGATGAACGGAACACATCTGAAGAAATTGCACCTTGGGTTCCCATTAAATCTTTCCCTTCTCAATTTAAACCCAAACTATGTATTTCTTGATTCCCCTAACCTATGGTTGCATTAAATCTAACTATGCCCCTCATGATTTCATGCATCTCTCACAACCTCTCCCAGTAACTCAGTCCCTCGAGTCCTGGCAACATCCTCAAATCTTCTTTTGCACTGTTTTTAGCTTAATGACCTCTTGTCAATGCATTTCATGGCCCTTTTTGGCTGCTTGCTCTATATCCCTTAAATGCCCTGTTTGAGTGCATTTTCCGAAACCTTGCATATACTTCCTTTTTCATTTTAACCATTTATAACCTCTTTGGTCATCCCAGGGTCCTTTATCTTGCATCCTTAGTCTTCCTCACAAGAATATGCCAGTCCGTAATTCTGTTTAGTCTCTAATTGACTCGCACATGTCAGGTATAGACTAACCCAATAACGGCTCCAAATTTACTCTCTTGAGCTCCTGCCTAATAATGTTGTAAACTGTTTTACTGTAATTTATTATCTTAATCCAACATCCAGATTTATCTTTATTCAAAACAATCAAAAACCATGGAGATATCTCCTTTAACCTCATCTACTGCATTCAGTGTTCCGAATGTGACCTCTTCATATCAGCAAGACCAAACGTGATCTGATTACTGGCACTGTGAGGCCTTCTAGATCTCCCAGTTGCTAACCATTTTCGCTCATCGTCCCATTCCCATGTTGACATTTGTGCCCTGGGCCTCCTCCATTGCCAGCGTGAGGCCATATGCAAACTGGAGAAACAACACCTCATATTTTGCTTGGATAGTTTATAACCTAACGGTATGAACATTGAATTCTCAAATTTTAGATATCTAACCTACAAACAATACCCCCCCCCCCATTTAATTTTTACCCCTTTGTTCTTTGCCCCCTCTGGACTCACACCCATTTCTCCCTTTCCATCCATATTCCTTCCTCTGACTTCACAATTCTCACCTCCTCTATCCTTATCTCACATATTTTGTCTTTTCAACACTAGCCTTTGTCCAACCATTTGCTGATCAAAAAGCCCACTCACCTGTATCCACCCATCACTCACCAGGATTTGCCCTGCCCCCAACTTCTCTTCCAACCATCACTCCTCTCCCCAACACAGTCAGTCTGAAGAAGGGTCCTGGGCGATTAGAAAGGCCAAAAGGGGACATGAAATTTCATTGGCGGAAAATCCCATGTTTTTTTTATACGTAATTTAAAAATAAGACGGTGACCAGGGAGAAGGTAGGACCGCTCAATGAGAAAGGAGGGAATCTATGCTTGGAGCTGGAGGATGTAGACGAGGTAGGAAATGAGTACTTTGCGTCTGCATTCACGGAGAACAGTGTGGAGAGTACAAATAGGCTAGGGCAGTTTGAGATCGAGAAGGAGGTGATGCTGAGGCTCTTGAAGAACATTAAGGTGGATAAATCCACAGGGCCTGATGGCATCTATCCCAGGTAATTGAGGGAGGCTAGAGGAGATGGCAGGGTCCCTGACAAGGTTCTTTGTTTCTTCTCTAGCCATAGGCGAGGTCCCAGAGGACTGGAGAATGGCCAATGTTGTTCCTTTGTTTAAGAATGGAAGCAGAGTGAATGCAGTGACCTATAGACAGTTGAGCCTCACAACAGTGGTCGTGAAACTATGGGAGGGAATTCTTTACGATAGGATTTCCTCCCATTTGGAAGAGAATGAGCTACTTTGGGAAAGCCAACACGGCATTGTACGCGACAGGTCACGTCCCACAAACTTGATTGAATGAGTGGACCAATGGCAGGTGGAGTTTAACTCCAGAAAGTGGTGTGCTGGATTTTCAAGAGGTTGAATGCAAGGAGAGAATACACAGTAAATGGCAAGATCATTTGCAGTATTGATGTGCAGAGCAATCTTGGAGCTCAAGTTCATAGCTCACGAAAGAAGGCAGCACAAGGGGGATAAAGGCAGCGTAAAGTATGCTTGTCTTCACTGCTAGGGACATTGAATACAGGAGTCAGGAAGTCATGATGCAACTCTCTAGGACTTTGGTTTAGGCCGCATTTGGAGTATTGCGTGCAGTTCTGTTGCCCCATTACAGAAAAGATGTGGAGGCTCTGGATAGGGTGTAGAGGAAGTTTTCCAGAATGCTGCCTGGGTCAGAGGGTTTCAACAACAGATAGCTGGATAGACTTGGACTGTTTTCTCTGGAATGAGGGGTGACTTGATAGAAACATATAAAATTATGAGAGGTATAGATAGGGTAGACAGTCAGGACTATTTTCCAGGGTGGAAATGTCCAACACAAAAGGACGATCAAGGTGTGAGGGGCAAAGTTTAATGGAGACTGTGGAAAGTTTAATGGGGACATGAAAGGCGAGTAGTTTTTATTTACACTGAGAGTACTGGGGGCTTGGGATGCATTGCCGGGTCAGTGGTAGATGTAGACACAATAGTGTGTTCAAGAGGCTTTTAGATAGGCACATGGAAGTACAATGAATAAAGAGATATGGATCATGTACAGGCTGATGAGATCAGTTTCACTTAGCCTTGTGTTCAGCACAAACATTGTGGGCCAAAGGGCTTGTTCCTGTGTTGTACTGTTCTATGTTATCTGGAGATTGCTACACTTGGGGTCCTGCTATGTCCTCCCGATAGTCACACTGCAGGACCATCCCCTTCGCTTTTCTGCCAATGTTCACACGCCTTTGTGCTGCTCACCCTCCCTCAAGAATGTTTTGTGTCCTCTCCGAGACATCCTGGACCCTGACACGAAGGAGGCAACACAACCTCCTAGGAACCTGCAGGGTGAAGCATACCAATGCTCCAACTTCCATCTTCTCAGCACTACCACTGGAAGAACTTGTGAAAGAACAAGACCTCACCATATTTTACCCTCACGAGCCAAAGCCTCAGCATCGACAGCCTCACCCAACATGGCCATTCCAATTAAGTTGCATTGCTATACCTTCCCTTCCTATTGGCTTCTGTACCTCTCAATGAGCCAATCAAATGGCTCATTTTTAAACTGTCCAGTGACTGCTTCGGACTGGAAACAAACTACCTCAGCTGTATTACCAAATGCAAGTATATCTTATCCGTCAGAATCCCCTCCTGTAACTTACCCATCACAGATGTCAGACTTGCTAGTCTATAGTTCCCAGGCTTCCCTTTGCAGTCCCCTTTAAGTGAAGGCACTCCATCAGCTACTTTCCAGTCCACTAGCACCTCATCCTTGGCTAAAGATGATGCATATATCTCAGCCACAGCTTGCGAAATTTCTTACTTTCCAGTGTTCTTTTATATACCTGTTCAGGCACTGGAGACTTATCTAATTTTGTAGATATTAAAACGACCAACACTTCCTCTATTGTAATGCCCATTTCCTGCAGCTCTACACATAGACGTGGTCTTTGGTCTTAGAGGGGCCCTATTCTCTCTGCAGTTATCCTTTTCCTCTGAATATACAGTACATAAAATTTATTTGGATTTTCTTGATGCCTGTATCTGACCTCTTCCACTTTCTTCTGACCAGAAGCACAATATCTTGTCATTTAGGATTCCCTACTACTGCCAGTATTCTCCTCATCACTGCTGAGATGGTTCATGCTACTGAAGCGGTTAATGAGGCCAACGTGAAAACTGCACGTTGTTCTACAGACAGGACAGGCGATGACCTCCTATTGCCACTTACATTGAGCCTCTCTACACTGTCCATGCATGGCCTGCAACTTAACTTCTCCATACTATTCCAAGTGATCCTTCTCTTTTAGTGGTCTTGAGCCAGTGATGCCCAGGAGTCAATGGAGGTTGCATTTCTTCAAGGAGGTTTTGATCAAATGCTGATCTCTTCCCACAAAGTTGACCTATTCATTTGTTAGATAAAGCTTTAGGTGACACAGCCCCACATTAATGGACATGAAATAAGAGAGAACCTGGTAGCAAAATCAAGTTTGGTCAACAAGCATTTTCTGCTCTGTGAGTTCTGTTTGCTAAGCTGCAAGCTCAGCAAGCTAAAAAGGCTAGGATAACAATCCACAAAAGATTATCTGATCTATTGATGAAATCTGACCCTGCTGAAGGGTAATATGATGGTCAATTTGACAAAATGAGCATATTTAAGTTAAATTAAAATGCAAAATATATATACATATTGCCAGAATACATACAGTGCCCTCCATAATGTTTGGGACAAAGACCCGTCATTTATTTATTTGCCTCTGTACTCCACAATTTGAGAGTTGTAATGGAAAAAAATCACATGTGGTTAAAGTGCAAATTGTCAGATTTTAATAAAGGCCATTTTTATACATTTTGGTTTCACCATGTAGAAATTACAGCAGTGTTTATACATAGTCTCCCCAGTTTAGGGCACCATAATGTTTGGGACACATGGCTTCACAGGCGTTTGTAATTGCTCAGGTGTGTTTAATTGCCTCCTTAATGCAGGTACTGTATAAGAGAGCTCTCAGCACCTAGTCTTTCCTCCAGTCCTTCCATCACCTTTGGAAACTTTTATTGCTGTTTATCAACATAAGGACCAAAGTTGTGCCAATGAAAGTCAAAGAAGCCATTATGAGACTGAGAAACAAGAATAAAACTGTTAAGAGATATCAGCCAAACCTTAGCCTTATCAAAATCAACTGTTTGGAATATTATTAAGAAGAGTGCACTGGTGAGCTTACTAACCGCAAAGGGACTGGCAGGCCAAGGAAGACCTCCACAGCTGATGACAGAAGAATTCTCTCTATAATAAAGAAAAATCTCCAAACACCCATTCAAATTCTGACAGATCAGAAACACTCTTCAAGAGACAGATGTGGATTTGTCAATGACCACTGTCCGCAGAAGAATTCATGAGCAGAAATACAGAGGCTACACTGCAAGATGTAAACCACCGGTTAGCCGCAAAAATAGGATGGCCGGGTTACAGTTTGCCAAGAAGTACTTAAAAAGAGCAACCACAGTTCTGGAAAAAGGTTTTGTGGACAGATGTGACGAAGATTAACTTGTATCAGGGTGATGGCAAGAACAAAGTATGGAGGAGAGAAGGAACTGCCCAAGGTCCAAAGCATACCACCTCATCTGTGAAACACGGTGGTGGGGGTGTTATGGCCTGGGCATGTATGGCTGCTGAAGGTACTGGCTCACTTATCTTCATTGATGATACAACTGCTGATGGTAGTAGCATAATGAATTCTGAAGTGTATAGACACATCCTATCTGCTCAAGTTCAAACAAATGCCTCAAAACTCATTGGCCGGCTTTTCATTCTACAGCAAGACAATGATCACAAACATACTGCTAAAGCAACAAGAGTTTTTCAAAGCAAAAAAAAGGTTAATTCTTGAGTGGCCAAGTCAATCACCCGATCTGAACCCAATTGAGCATGCCTTTTATATGCTGAAGAGAAAACTGAAGGGTACTAGCCCCCAAAACAAGCATAAGCTAAAGATGGCTGCAATACAGGCCTGGCAGAGCATCATCAGAGAAGACACCCAGCAACTGGCGATGTCCATGAATCACAGACTTCAAGCAGTCATTGCATGCAAAGGATATGCAACAAAATACTAAACATGACTACTTTAATTTACAAGACATTGCTGTGCCCCAAACATTTCTGCATGGTGAAACCAAAATGTATAAAAATGGAGGGCACTGTACAAAGAAAACTATATATTAGAGAGAACTACAAGGAAAATCTTGCTGCATGGTGACATTGAGGTAGGCTTGCAGCCAAAGGCAGTGCAATTTTTTTTTTAAACATGGGTTTCTTGTTAAAAACAAAGTCAGTATGATACTGAAATTAAGTTTCAACAAATACACATTATCTTAAGTTAGCACTTAAAATTAAAAATCACCGCAGAGCTTATAATTTTAAAACAAAAAAATCCAAACTTGTAGAATAGAAAATGACACACCGTGCTGTATAATGAGATTTATTCTAACAGGAAAGAAGAGCAAATTGCTTCAGGGCAATGCAGTCATGCGGATATTACGCAACTTAATTTTTTCAAGTAAACGAAGCCAGTATTTTCAGGACACGAAGTACAGTTAATTTAATAATTAGACTTGATAACTGAAAATAACATATGAGCACGATTTGAGTCTTCAACAATAAAGGTGTGTTTTAGCAGAAAGAACCCAAGAAAGATTTCAGCAGAAAGTGCAGAAACGTGTCGGAAAGAACTGCAGATGCTGGTTTAAACCGAAGATACGCACAAAAAGCTGGAGTAACGCAGCGTGTCAGACAGCATCGCAGGAGAAAAGGAATAGGTGAAGTTTCGGGTCGATACCCTTCTTCAGACAGAGTCAGGGAAAAAAAGACTCAAGGGCCTGTCCCACTTGGCCGTGATTCGCGTGCCATTTACGCGACCTGCTAGCGTCTGGGTAGCGGGTGGATTCAGACATTACAAATTTTATATGGGATTATAAATCCCATAGAATACAAAGAACACATTTGAACAAACCTAAATTATTAGGTGGTTTAGCACTCCCTAACTTTATGTACTATTATTGGTCAGTAAATATTAAAAATATGATTCAACTGCTGGACAACTCTGCCCAGCAGGTGGATTGGATTATAATGGAGAGAGAGGACTGCTCCCCTTGTAATGTTGGAGCGATCCTCCTCTCACCAATGAAGTTGAATAACACAAACTATAACAAAAATCCAATCATACATAGTACAATTAGAACTTGGAAACAAATAAAACATAATTTAAAATTAAGAAATCTATCGCTCTTATCTCCAATAGCTAATAACCCTTCGTTTAAACCCTCCATTATAGACAAATCATTTACACAATGGGAAAGAATAGGAATTAAAATGCTTGGAGACTTGTATGAAACTGGAAAATTACTATCATTCCAACAATTACAACTAAAATATAATCTGGGAAACAATCAATATTTTAAATATTTTCAAATATGTGATTATCTGAAAAAATATACACAAGATTATTACAATATGCCATTAGATTTACTGGACGAAGCAATGAAGACAAAAGCCGAATCAGCAAACTTAATATCATATTTGTATAATATTATTTTAAATGTAGAAATACCAGCAACGGATGGTATTAGAAGAGACTGAGAACAAGAATTAGCTATTAAAATTTCAAAAGAGAGGTGGGATGAACATTTATTAAATGTGCACAAATGCTCGATTAATGTAAGACACACTTTAATCCAATTTAAAATTTTACACATATTATACTACTCAAAAAACAAAATAAGTAAACTTTTTCCCAACGTATCACCTATCTGTGATAAATGCCAGTCTCAAGAAGCTACTATAGCGCATTCATTTGTCTTTTGTATAAAAATTCAAAAATTTTGGATTGAAATTTTTGAAATCTTTACAAAATTATTTAAAATAAAACTGATACCAAAAGCAGAATGGATTATCTTTGGAACAACGGAAGGTAGCCCTGAACTAAATGTGTTTCAAAAGAACCCATTTGATTACGGGTTAATAACTGGAAAAAAGCTTATTCTAAAATTCTGGAAAAACGCTCCTATACCAACAATAAACATGTGGATTTCAAATATGTTTGAAACATTACACCTGGAAGAGATAAGACTCCTCCTGGCAGGCAAATCAGATCACTTCTATAGGACGTGGTCTTCATTTATAGAATTACTACAAGCATAAGGTGCAACAGTACTTTAAAAAGGCACTGTCAGGACTTGGTAAAGGGGGATGAATAGTGGCGAGCTGGTATATCCCTTTTGTGCGATGTTCATAATAGAGTATCTGACTTTCTCTTTTTTCTTTTCTCTTTCCTAGGGTCTATCTCTTAATTTCTTTTCTCTAATTTCTCGTCTAAAGGGTCTTTCTTCTTTCCTTTCGTCACGCTTTTACACTAACACTATTTTCTTTCACTTTCTCTATTTTCTCAATTTCCATCTTTTCTTAATAGCTTTAATAAATGAAGGGGTACATTAAATGTAATAAGATATATGTGGTGTGTATTAATATAATTTATTGTAATTTACTGTACTTCTAATAAATAAAAAAATAAAAAAAAAATTAAAAAAATACAAAACCCCAGTTTAAATTGTATACTGACAAAAACAATGTATCTGTTTTTATTCTGCTTTCCTTTCTCCCACTCCACAACGTCATGTCTTTATTTCGCTGGGAGGCCAATTGGATAACTTGCTTTTATAGCTATCAAGCGCCATCACGCTAATTAGAAAGAGGACAGAAAATAAATAAGAAGGACTGCAAGGAACAGCCTGGTAATTACAGGCCAGTAACATCTTTGGTCGGAAAGTTACTGGAGAATATTCCGAGGGATAAGATAGATTATGCATTCCGATAGACAAAGGCTGATTAGCTACATTCAGCACTGTTTATTTTGTACCTGGGAGAAAGTGTCTCACGAAAGTGATTGAGTTGTTTGCAGATTTAGTCAAAAAAGTTGATGAGGGCAGAGCTGTATCTGTTATTTCTATAGATTTCAGCAAGGCGTTTAGTAAGGTCCCACATGGTAGGCTGCTCTGGAAGGTTAGATCACATGGGATCCAAGGGGAACCAGCCGACTGGATATAAAATTGTCTTTGTGGAAAGAAACAGAGGGAGATGATGCAAGGTTGTTTTTGAACTGGAGGCCTGTGACTAGTGGTGCGCTCAGGGCTCGGTGCTGGGCCCATTGTCATTCGTCATCTATATCGATGCTTTGAATGAAAATGTACAAGGCATGATTAGTAAGTTTGCAGATGACATTAAAGTGAATACTATTGTAGTTAGTGAAGATGATGCTGCTCAAAAATTGTAGCAGGATCTCGATTGGCTGGGCGGAGGAATGGCTAATGGAGTTCAACACAGATAAGGTAGACACAAATGCTGGAGTAACTCAGCGGGACAAGCAGCATCTCTGGAGAGAAGGGGTAAATGTTTAAAAAAACATTTGGACAGGTACTCAGAATGATGTAGGCCAAATTAGAGTAGATGAGCAATTTGTCCCGTGTGCCTTGGCCTATGCAATCTCCCAGTTGCCAAACACTAACCGCCCTTGTCATTCCCATATTGACCTTTCTGTCCTGGGCTTCCTCCACTGTCAGAGACCAAATGCAAATTGGAGTAACAGTCATATTTTGCTTGGGCAGCTTACAACCCATAGTATGAATATTGATTTCTTTAATTTTATGCAACCCTTGCATTCCCCGTCTCTCCCCTACCGTAGTCGTCCCACTCGTTTCACTGTCGTCTTACAGTTTCACTCTTTGTAACCCCTCGTTATCATCTCTTCCACAGCTAACAATGGACCATGTGGGCGCCACCTTTCCTTCATCATTTGTTCTTTTCATACCTTTCATTCTTTTGTTCTCTGTACCTTTTCATACCTCTAGTTTCCCTCTCTCCTGACCTTCAGTCTGAAGAAGGGTCTTGACCCTAAACATCACCTATTCATTTTCTTCAGAGATGCTGGAGTTACTCCAGCATTTTGTGTCTATCTTTGGTGTAAACCAGCAGCTGCAGTTCCTTCCTGCACAATTATTTTTTTTATCTCTGTTCCTGTAAAATTAAATCTGATTCCCCTTACCTTTCACTCTCAGGCTCCCACAGCTTGTTCAGGAGAACAAAATAATCCAGGCCAAGACCTAATGATTGGCAATTCTAAGTGACCAATTAACTTTAGTTTATGTTTAATCAGATGAGAAAATCAAAACTCCAATAGTGATTTGAGAGTTGCTGGGAGTTCAAAAAAATATTCATATTCAAAGATTCTATAGAGATCTGATCGGCTGACAAGAACAGCAGCTTAATTTTGTATTTTGAGTTAGAGCAAAGGTAAGGAAAATTTGAAAACACAAAACAACCAATGATTAAATAATTAATTAATTCAATTAACAGTAAATCAATTAATGAACTTTCAACCTTATAAGTGGTTAAGATGTCCAATAATAAGTGTCCACTAAAATTTAACAACAGTCTAATAAAAAGGCAAGGCAAGCCAGACGAGAAAGTCAGATTCCTCCCCATGTCCTGGACAAGTGTCCTTAGCTGGAGGAGCCAAGACTAAATGGTGTAATCATGATTCACTGATAGGTTAACAGAGGGAGAAAGCCCAAAAGCATTTAAAACATACACCATTGAACATAATGTCCTAGAACCCATAAGTCCTCAGACCAAATGCTCAGAAATCTCGTTAGTCCTCTAGTTGGTCTAAATGATTAAATGTCCACGACACAAATAACAAAATTATCTCTGTTTAAAAATATATGATCAAACATTTTACTACGCACTATTTTTAAAACTATGGTCAGAAAATACTTATTTAAATATAAAATAGATTTTAAAGTTTAAAATCCATTGGCTTAATAAAATTACTTAATACAAACTGCAAGAATTTTTTTTAAAAAATATACAGAAATCACCAACCTTTGCCCCACCTAATAAACTAAGAGATAATGCCACCCTTGCACGGAGATCAGGTCTATCCTTTGGCCAAACGTAAGTCAGCATAGCTTTGATGATTTCTCTTGTGTCAGTATCCTTAAACTGAAATATAAAATGTACAAAATTAGCACACTATTAACACTGGATAAATAAATATAGGTAGACGGCTAATATTTCTGTTCTGTAACGATCATTGAGAAGGCAATGGAAATGGCATTGAATTGACCATTGTCCTTCTGATTCAAGATCATTATCACAGCAAACATGGCTAACAGTGTGACTCAGAACATTCTCTTGCTATCATTTCATTTTAATTTTTGTTTATATGAAATTTATCAACATATAGAATAAAAGGAATTTTTAAAATTCTTTCCAGTCAAGACTCTTTTAAACAGGTAATCGATTTTGGCTTAAAGTATAAAAGGTATCAGATGACAATCCCATTTGCTTATTTTAAAATGTCATAAATATTTGGTGTTAACATACCAAATCTAGTCTTTTTGTACACAAAATGCTCCATATTTATACCACACCTATGCACATTTTTCTCCAAACTACAAAATGTTAACTATATCCAAATTAAGATATTGCTTGGTAAAAATACCAAGTTTTCTATTTTGAATGCAATTATAGATATATAATTTCAAAATTGTTTTTTAGAAACAGCGTTTCATTGATGCATCAAATCTTCCCAGTTAGTCAGTTTCAGATTAGTTTCTTTCCATATATACCAAGGTGCAATGAAATTTGCCGTTCACCTGAAACTGAGAATAAACATTATACATCCATTAATGATAAATGCAATAACTCAAGTGCAAAACTGCAGAATGGAATGGTGCAATCTGAACATCACGTCATCTTCTCAGGAACATGCTAAAATATACATTAAAATTGAGGTAGATACAGACAACAGAATAGAAAAAAGCTAAATATATTACAATGCTAAATCAAAGTAAGAAAGACTGGCATGGCATTGTAAAAAAGGAAAATAGGGAAAGATTTTTATCAACAATGTTAAATAGCCTAAAAGAATAACATGACAATTAGACGTAAATGAATAATCTCAGAGGATGAAAGAATAGTCATAAATCCTTTGTCTGGGTTTTCACAGAAGAGTGCCTTTGTGGTAATTAAAGATATGGAGAGGAGCTGAAATAATTAGACATGATAATTATAGATAAGGATCCACTGCTGAACCCTTTCTCAACGAATGCTGCTGGGGAAAAAAAGAAAATCATTCAAATATCCTTGGACAAAAATGTTGTACCAGAGGAGATTACTATTGAAGGGTAAAAAAAGTGATCATAACTATATATGTTTAAGAAGGAACTGCAGATGCTGGAAAATCGAAGGTAGACAAAAATGCTGGAGAAACTCAGCAGGTGAGGCAGCATCTATGGAGCGAAGGAAATAAGCAATGTTTCGGGTCGAAACCCTTCTTCAGACTATACACCCATAAACTATACCCATGAGAGAGCTAAACTATATACCCATGTGAGAGCTTTTAAAGAACATGATACAGATTAAAATTGGTAATCAGTTGGAATGACATGGCTAGAGCAAATATATAAAAGAAATTAGGAATAAAAAAAGATTTTAGTAAAAGTAAATAGTGTATAATAATGCTATGGAAGTTGTATGTGAGACTCAAAAGGGGTTTTAAAAGGGTGGCACATGCAAAACATGGCGATAATTTAAGATGTTATGACATCAAAGAAATTATAGGGAAAAGAAATAAATTTGGAGAAGTCACAAATAACAACAGCAGTTTATCAAAAGTATTCACTATCAACAATCAAAAAGGCTGATTTTGATCTGAAGGTGAATTTTAAGTCCAACATGCTGTTATGGGCCTGTCCCATTTAGGCGATTTTTCAGCGGACTTCCGGCGACTGTCAAGTTGCTGGCAGTCACTTGAAAAACCGGGAACTGGAACAGCGACTGTGAACACACACACACACAGAGGGGGGGGGGGGGGGGGGGTGGCGCGGAGGAAGAGAACTTTTAAGAAGCCAGACAACTTTTAATAAGCCAGAGATACACAGTTGTGAATTTCAGCAGGCATTTAACATTGGTTATCCTTGGTTCTGAAAACTCTTGCTTACGTTTTTTTCCCCAATGAGCCAATGAAAATGCCCGCTCAGCAAAGGCGATTAACTAAAACTACCTACGACTACCCATAACGACCCCACTACAACTGCACCTACGACTACAGGATTATCGCTTTTCTCCATGGCGACCAATTTGTGGTCACAGAAATTTTTTCAACATGTTGAAAAATTTGCGGCAACCATACTGAGGCTGCGACTAGTTCCCAGAATGTGGGAACTCATCGCGACCATGAAGGAGACTCACCAGAGACCACCAGCAAACATGTGGCGACCATGTGGCGAGCGCAGTCTCCTGCACTCGCCTAAAAAGTCGCGTAAGTGGGACAGGCCCTTTAGGTACTTGATCTGAAGGTGAAATCTTCTCCATACATTACTCACAAACAAAACAGGCTTGACTATAAAGACAGAGCCTCAATGCCAATAAAGTTATTGATTTGTGGAATTTGTTCATTTTTGTACAAAAGTGTAACCCTGAGCCTGTCATTTTCAATCTCTTCCCCACCCCACTCTGATCCTGGCTTTGTAGATCGTTCCATTGAAACTGAACAAGCTAAAGGAATGGCACTGATCCATCCGTTTACAAGTAGACTCCAGAGTTCAACAGTTTATTATAATCAATGCCCTGATGTTTTAACAATATCAGAATGGTGCTATGTTTTGTTTAATATCATTACCATCCTCTGTTGTCCTACAAAAACTAGATCTTTTAAACCCTCTCCCTTCCACCTTCGAGATTCTTTGTTTTGTTCTTTCCTCTCTTTGCCCTAACTCTTCATTTAATTAAAATCCAATTTTTCCCTGATCTGATGGTCAGATAATCTGATAATCCCCTTTCTTTTCCTGTAGATGTTACCTGACCTACTGAGCATTACTCGTGTATTCTGCAGTTTGAACTTTAATGGTGCAAAGTATACCTAGACACTTCACAGGAGTTAAAAACCCACAACATATTTTCAATATATACAAATGGATGATTCCCGTCTGAGTGCATCTCAAGCAACATTTACCATACTTGATCAGCACCCTTTTAGAGTGCAACATATAGGAAATGCACTTCAGAAACAGCAACATTTCTTCTAAAGCTCCAAAACTTGTAATCTCTACAGGCACACAAGGAAACCATAACCTCTAAATTTCTCTCTGGGTTGCCTACATTGTGTCGTTGAATAGATCTATAGAGCTCGTTACTCGTCAGAGAAACTGATAACATTCTTGAAACAATGACGTGTAGGGATGGACAATACATGACAAGTAATGCTCAAGTTTTCATCAATAAAACAAAAAATAAACTATTCCCAACATGAAATTTTATAGACATTCTTTCCAGTAAAACCAAGTCAACAGATTTTAAAATTATGGCTCAATGATAAAAACAGAAATATTTACATTTTTGGGGTCGGAATGAAGGCCTCCACCAGCATGTCCATGCCAGTCTGTCCTCTTATCCACATGTTGCCACCACTGTGCAGCCTGAAACACAGAAAAAAACAAAAGATAAAGTAAAATTGCTTACAAAATTCAAGTTATTAACCCTTCTAATGCATTAAAAAAAATGTCACTGCCGATGCCACAAAATTGACAGAATTATTTCATTAGCATTCAACTCCATAGCTGGAAGACCTAGGCAGGAGCATGGAAAAGCAACCATTTTTCTAACGTTTGTCACTGATATGCAGGATTGTCTAACTGATAAAGGATGGATATGTACAGTCCCACTGGCAGGATAAAAAAATGCCTCTTCTACTTATTGTTCCACTTGCCAAGAATAGAAATGTTGACAAGAATCAGCAAACACTAACCGAGTCCTCACCTTGGTAAAACTAAAACAGAAATACAAAAACTGAACTGTCATTCAAGTTTATTCAAATATAATTCTTTTTTTCTAGGTCTTTGTTGCAATGAATACAGGTCTTAACAAGCAACAGGTGTAAAACATTATTAAACGAAGTGTGAGAAAGTATGCACAAAGGACGCAAGACCCATATTTAATCACTGCAATAAATATGAAGTGACATCTTCCTGCACTAACACAGACAGCGGCAAAAATGATTACAATGGCAATAAAATATATGTTTGGAAGGTTAGAATTTACTGTTTCTCACCAATTTCCACAGGTCATGTGGCATTTACAAGCCAGCGCCAGCTGAACAACTTAATCTCTACAAACTCCTCTGTAAAGCTTTGCAAGTTTGCGGACGACACAACTTGGACTGATCCAGGATGGGGAGGAATCTGCCCAGACAGGAAGTGGCACAGCTGGCGTCTTGGTGCCTTCGCAACAACCTGGAGCTCAATGCTCTTAAGACAGTGGAATTGATAGTAGACTTTCGGAGAGCTCTCCCTCCCCTCCCCTCCCCCCACTCACCATCAACAACACCACAGTCACATCTGTGGAGTATTTTAAGTTCCTTGGAACCATCATCTCCAAGGACCTTAAATGGGGTGCTACCATCGACTCCAGTCAAAAAGGCACAATAGAGGATGTACTTCCTGCGGCTGCTGAGGAAACAATCTGCCACAGGCGACGATGGTCCAATTCTATACTGTCATCGTAAAGTCTGTCCTCACCTTCTCCATCATGGTCTGGCTTGGCTCAGCCACCAAGCACAACATCCGGAGGCTGCAGCAAATTCGATCAGCTGAGAAGGTTGTTGGCCGCAACCTTCCCCCCTCCCCCCATCGTCAAATTGCACATTGCAAAGGCCAGGAAGCGAGCGGGCAAGATCATCTCTGACCCCTCTCACCCTGGCTACAAATTCTTTGAAGCACTCCCCTCTGGAGCCACCACAGCCAGACATAAAAACTGCTTTTTTCCACGAGCAACAGCTCTACTCAATAAGCAAAAGTCTGTAGCCTCCTTTTGCTCTGGTATTTTATTTCATTCACATGTTTCATCAAGATGGCGGATGTGCAGGAGTGGGCGCCGTTTGTATGGCAGCCTGCCTGCAGTCCGTCGTCTAACTCTTTTATTGTTTGAATATTTTTTATTTTTTTATTATTTGGAGTCTATTCTTTCTATGTGGGGGGGGGAACTGTTTAACCCCAGTCCTACCTGGTCGGAGATGCGGTTTTCCTCCGAATCGCGTCTCCGGTCTCCCCATGCGGCCTTCCATCGGGCTGGAGCGGCGTTTCCTGCCGGGGACCACAGCTTCGGCGGCACAGCGCTGGGACATCAGCAGGGAGCGGGCGATGCCTTGTCGGGTCGCCGCTCCGGAGTGCTGTGACCGCCGACCACCAACATCGAGCAGCCGTGGTCTGCGGTCTGCGGTTTGAGGGCATCCCGCCACGGGCGGGCGGCGCTGGATCAAAAACACCGCGGAGTCGAAGCACCAACCGGCGCGACCTGAAGTCCGCGGGCGTCGCAGTCTCCGGGGAAGGAGCGGCCGCTCCAGACATTTCCAAGCTGCTGAGGACTTTTCCACCCGATGCGGGTGGGCAAACAACATCGGGCTGCCGTTGCGGCGACTGGCTGCAGTGGCCTCAGACTGGCCCCGACCTCGGGTGGACTAGGAGGAGGAGGAGGACTGGACATTTTAGTGCCTTCCCTCACAGTGGAGAGTGTAGATTCTACTGTGGGGGGATGTTCGTGTTTGTGTAAAATTTCTTATAGTGTGTTGTCATTTTTTCTATCTCTTTTTATTATTTGTTTGGTTAGTAACTGTGAAGCACTTTGGCTTTTGAGTTAAATCGATTGGAAAATGTGCTATATAAATAAACTTATTATTATTATTATTATTATGTTTAATCTATAATGTTTTATTCTGAATGTTTTAATGTTTGATGATTTATTCTTAATTGTTTAATGTATGCCGTGTTGTTACTTGCAGCGGAGCACCAAGGCAAATTCCTTGTAGGTGTACATACTTTGCCAATAAACATTAATTCATATTCTTTTGATCTGCCATACTGTACATCAATAACATGGGTTATTCTTCCTTCTCCTCTTTCCCTCAAAACAATGTCTAATTTTCGCCAGCATCATGATTTGGATGGTAGTGGAAGACAGACAAATTACAATGAAACAGGAAATACTGGGTACTGAGCAAGTCAGATGCCGTCGGTGGTACTATACAAAGATGTCTTGCACAGTTCAATAGACTGCGGATCAATTTAGCAAAAGTGGACTGAAAACGGCTACCATGGTTAAGTGGTCTCATGAGGAACATGCAAGAGATTCATGGTCATAAGGTCATAAGTGATAGGAGCAGCATTAGACCATTTGACCCATCAGGTCTACTCCGCCATTTAATCGTGGCTGATCTATCTCTCCCTCCTAATCCCATTCTCCTGCCTTCTCCCCATAACCCCCGACACCTGTACTAATCAAGAATCTATCTATCTCTGCCTTAAAAAATATCCATTGACTTGGCCTCCACAGCCTTCTGTGGCAAATAATTCCACAGGTTCACCACCCTCTGACTAAAGAAATTCCTTCTTATCTCCTTCCTAAAGGAACTCCGAGCCGATGACTGTCATGACGATGAGTCATGATAATGATATGCTAATATCTTGACCTTGCTGTCAGCTGACTTGAAGGTCAGATCTGGTGTGCGTTGTGTAAGCCACGGCAGGAGGCCATGGCCCGGGGAGATAATAAACACCGAGACTGAGGAATGTAACCTGTAAATATTGTCTCAGTGTCATTATTATTCCACATCTGAGGCGAAGATGTGACATTGGCGACGAGGATATTTTGGATTCTGAATCCGTGGCTGCGAGCTGGAAACAGATTTAAAAGGAAAAAAAAATTGCAGTCGCTGGAGCTGATTTCTTAGCACTTCGTGGAGTTCCACACTTTGATCCATTGGGTGATGCGAGTACCGTCAGCGTGAAGTGGTACGCTTGGCTGGAGGAATTTGAAGCTTACGCCAACAGTCGAGGGCTCTTTCTAGATAGCAGAAGGCGCAGCAGAGAGCGTTGCTTCTTTTCACTGCAGGGCCAGCAGTTCGAGAAATGTTTAAAACACTCCCTGATACTCCATGAAGGAAGACTATAAGAAAGCCGTTGATGCTTTGAACAGTCATTATGTGGTGGTGCCGAATGCTACATTTAAACGCCATTTATTCCGTAAAACAATGCAGGAAGAGGGTGAGACTGTTGCTCAATTTGTGACGAGACTCAGACAGGTGTCTGTAGGATGCAAATATGTGGCTGCTGATGTGGAGAACCAGATATTGGATCAGGTTGTTCTGCATTGCAGGTCAGACAAGCTCAGGAGAAGGCTGTTAGAAAAAGGGGGCGAGTTAAACCTTAATGATGCTTTGTCAATTGCAGCAGCACTGGAAGCTGTTGAGGGACAAATTTCACAGCATGAAATTGAAAGATTCCAAGACTGGGAAAGTTAACTGGCTGTAGACCAAGAAGTATGCCTGAACGTGAGATTGAGTGTTACAGGTGTGGCAACAAGGGTCACATAGGGAAAGATGCATGTTGTCCAGCAAAAGGTAGAACATATAGGAAATGTGGAGATAAAGATCATTTTGCAAAGAAATGTAAAAGTAAGGCCAGGGACCAGACAAATGATTACAACAAGAAAGGGAAGTCCAGTGAAAAGAAAGACAGACCTTGGCAGAAAAAGAAGGGTCATGTCCGTCACGTAGAAGGTGATTTTGGAAGTGATGAAGACAGTGATGAAGTTGGTGAGCATGCTGTTAAAAGGAATTATGTTTGCATTGACTGATAGCCATCACGAGAAAGTTGCAGTGACCATCGGAGGTGTTACAGTGCCAGTGATTGTAGATTCGGGTAGCGACAGCAACGTAATTGACAGATCACTTTGGGAATGCTTGAAAGAGCAGAAAATCGAGTGCACGTCAAGGAGGTGTAGTAGGAAGTTATATCCATACACCGCAACTAAACCATTGCAGACCATTGGATGTTTCACGGCTAAAGTAGGTCAGAGATAGAAAAACTGAACCAGAATGTGTGGTGATAGAGGAGAATGGAGAACCTCTGCTGAGTAGAAATACAGCTCGAGAGCTGGGAGCTCTTCACATCGGAGTGCATGTCAATTCAGTGCAGTCATATGATGACATGAGGCAGGAATTTCATTCAGTATTCCAAGGGGTTGGAAAATTGAAAGGTCGGCAAGTGAAGTTAGTCATTGATGAAAATGTCAAGCCGATAGCTCAACCGGTGCAGAGAACGCCATTTGGACTTCGTGGAAAAGTAGAAGCTAAATCAAGGAGTTGATTGATCAGGACATTATTGAACCAGTTGAACATTCGACACCATGGGTGAGTCCAGTTGTGATTGTGCCGAAACCCAATGATGCATTAGACTGTGCGTTGACACGAGGAGAGCCAATGAGGCAATAATCAGAGAAAGACACCCAATTCCTATGGATGACGAGGTGCTACAAGAGTTATCAACCATAGAAACATAGAAAATAGGTGCAGGAGGTGGCCATTCGAGCCAGCACCGCCATTCATTGTGATCATGGCTGATCGTCCCCAATCAATAACCCGCGCCTGCCTTCTCCCCATATCCCTTGATTCCACTAGCCCCTAGAGCTCTATCTAACTCTCTTAAATCCATCCAGTGATTTGGCCTCCACTGCCCTCTGTGGCAGGGAATTCCACGAAACCAGTAAAGTGTTCTCCAAAACTGATCTCAAGTGTGGATATCATCAGTTGGAATTATATCCTGAGTCAAGAGAGGTGAGAACATTCGTCACTCACTGCGGATTGTACCGGTACAAAAGACTAATGTTTGGAATCAATGCTGCCCCCGAGATCTATCAGGACGAAATCTACAGAGTGATTCAAGGTGTACCAGGAGCAGCAAACATATCAGATGACATCATCGTCCATGCATCAATTCGTGAAGAGCATGACAGGAGGTTGAACCTAGTGTTGACTAAACTTCAAGAAGCAGGTCTCACCGTGAATGAAGACAAGTGCAAGTTTATCGTCTCTGAGATGGATTTCATGGGACAGACTCACAAGCGAAGGGCTGAACCCAGCCAAAGCTGAAGTGAAAGCTGTTGCAGATGCATGTGAACCTCAGAATGCAACCGAGATGAGGAGCTTTCTAGGACTAGTCAATTACTGTGCAAAATGTATTCAAAATTTTGCTTCACTGGCAGATCCGCTGAGAATGTTGACCAGGAAAGACGTACCGTTCCAGTTTGATAGTTAACAGAGACAGGCATTCAAATCACTGAAACAGAGTCTAATGAGTGCAGAAATCCTTGAATATTATGATCCAGCTGCACCAACAAAAGTCATTGCAGATGCTAGTCCGGTCAGCTTAGGAGCAGTGATGGTACAGACACATGCAGATGGTCCCAGAATCATAGCATATGCCAGTCGATCGTTAACCAGCGTGGAGAGAAGGTATTTTCAAACGGAGAAAGAAGCACTGGGACTAGTGTGGGCCTGTGAAAGGTTCCATGCATACTTGTACGGCATTGAATTTGAACTTGTTACAGATCACAAGCCGCTGGAAGTGATCTATTCGACAAGGTCTAAGCCATGTGCCAGAATAGAACGTTGGGTGCTGAGACTCCAACAGTACAAGTACAAAGTATCCACATTGCTGGGAAAGCAAACATCGCGGACCCGCTGTCGAGACTGGTGAAGGATAAACAGCCGGGAGCAACATCCGCACTAGAGAGGGAAGCAGAGAACTTTGTGCGCTTTGTCGCAATTCAGTCAACGCCAGGAGCCGTGACAACGAAGGAAGTTGAAAGGGAATCAGAACATGATCCTGAACTCAGAGATCAGAGAGCATATTCACAGTGGGCAATGGGATCAATGCCCTCACAAAGCATATGCTCCCATAAAAGATGAATTTTGTGTAATTGGTCAGCATGCTGAGAGGTAGCAGATTGGTGATCCCGCAGGCCCTATGACCAAGGATCGTGTCATTAGCTCATGAAGGAAATTTAGGCATCGTCGGAACTAAACAGAATTTTCACAGCAAAGTGTGGTGGCCAGGGTGTGAGAAAGATGTTGACAGGACCATGGGTTGACGTAGCTGTTGATTTTCTTGGACCACTTCCAACAGGTGAATCAATTATGGTAGTGGTAGACTACTGTAGTAGGTACTATGAGTATGCAGTGATGAAGTTAACTACAGCAGAAAAAACTGTACAGGCATTAGCAGAGATCTTCGCCAGACACGGGTTGCCTGTTACATTGGACAATGGACCACAGTTTGTTTCCGAGACGTTTGTTGAATACATGGGAATCACAGGCATCCATCATTACAAGGTGACTGCGAAATGGCCACAAGCTAACGGACAAGTAGAGAGACAAAACCAGTCCCTAAAGAGGTCAAAGGGAAAAACTGGAAGGAGGCACTGTTAGCATATCGGGTGATCACTCAATCAACGACAGGGAAAAGTCCATCAGAAGCCTTGTTTGGAAGAAAAATTCGCACTAAAATACCAGAAGTGCGAGAGATCATGGAAGACCAGGAGATGTGAGACTGTGATGCCGAAAAGAAAGGTGCGGCAAAATGGTATACCGACTTGAAACGAGGAGCCAGGCACTCTGAAATAATTCCTGGGGATGATGTGCTTGTGAGGCGAGATGATGGCGGTAAGATAGACACTCCTTACTATTGCCAGCCATACAATGTTGTATCGAGGAGCGGCAGCATGGTGACAGTCAAGTCTCCAGAAGGTGTTAGCTACAAGAGAAATGTATCGAGCGTCAAAAATTACATGTCCAGAGACACTCGAAATGAGGTAGCCCAAAATCCACCAAGAGCTACTGATTCAGAGGGGCCAGACGACATCCCTGAGGTAGGGACCAGTGTTCCTGAGACAACCAGCATTTACGAGGTGGTGACCAGAGTTGCAGAGGCAGCACGCTGCAACGCAGGTGGTGAGCAGAGAAGGTGTCTGGGTGACAACACCTTGGCAGATTCAACAGGCTCTGATGCTCCTGCGCCAGCTGGTAGACCAAAACGTGAAAGGAGAGTCCCCAAGCGATACAACGATTTTGTTATAGGTTAGTTTTGCTTAGTAATTATACAGATTAATGACATTTGGTTAAAGGCAAAGGAAGCCTACAGGTTATTATTTGTATTAAGGAAAAAAATAATTTGTTTGTATTTGTACAGGTATTTAGTATTTCATAGGCTATGCTGTATTTGGCTAATAAGCCAACATAATAATTCTTAAGGGTAAATAATTGTTTGATTGTGCAGTTGTGTTATTATGATCAGGTTTATTAAGGTTACAAGAGTGTAAAAAGTTGCATTTGTTTTGTAGTTGTAATGCATCTGTTTTGTGAGTTATTGGAACACAAATGAAAACACAAATATGTTTTGTAAAAATTTAATTGGAAAGTATATTAGAAAGAATACATATTAATTCAAAGTTTAATTCTGGTAAAGGAGGGATGTCATGACGATGAGTCATGATAATGATATGCTAATATCTTGACCTTGATGTCAGCTGACTTGAAGGTCAGATCGGGTGTGCGGTGTAAGCCATGGCAGGAGGCCATGGCCGAGGGAGATAATAAACACAGAGACAAAGGAATGTAACCTGTAAATATTGTGTCAGTATCAGTATTATTCCACATCTGAGGCGAAGATGTGACAATGACCTCTAGTCCTAGACTCTCCCACTAATGGAACTTACCCCAGAGTAAATATGTTCCCATAAAAAGGGTAGGACTGCTAAATCTAAAGCCCTTGGATGACAAAGGGCATATAGATGCAATGTTGCAAAAGAGCAATGTATCAGTCACCGAGAGGTTAATGGAATAAGCCTGGAAGTGCATTAAAAAAATGTATAAGCAAATTTAAAAGGGAAATTAGGAAAGAAAAGAGAAAGTATGAAAAAGTAGATGCAATTTAAATAAAATTTATTTGCATTTACTTTGATAACTACATAAAGAAAGAGCATAGCCAATTTGGTACTGCAAGGGTTACCCACATAAGTGAGATAAGCAAACACTTTGCAACAGTCTTGATAAAAGATAATTCAGCAGCTGATTCAGCACCCAACATGATTAATTTTTCACTCACTTCATTCTCCAACACATTTTCCTGTCTCAGTCTGATAGGTACCTGTAATAACATTTGTTCATCTTTTCCTTTCTACAAATATACGATAGCTCCTACAATCTGATTTTGTGTTTCTAGTAAGCCTCCTCTCATATTCTACTTTGCCTTTCCTTACCAATGGCTTGGTCCTCCTGTGCTAAATTTTGAAATGATCCCAATCCTCAGGTTCACTTATTTTGGTAATGATATATGCTTATTCCTTTAGATTCATAATGACAGCACAGTAGGCCACCATTAGCCAACTGGGTCTGCACAGGCTCTCTACCAGAGAAACTCATTAGCTCCACCTCCATTAGGTTGTATAAATTTTCATTTATTACTATTAATTCAGCTTCCTTGTAGCAAATGTACTTCAATTGATTAATTTAGGATAGTCATCGGCATCTTCATAAAACAAAGTTCAAATCTAAAGTTTATGAGAGAACCTGATGAAAGGACCAATGGAAATATTAACTAGTCCTGTGGAAATTTCACCGATGGCACTGTGCAGGTGCTAAAGCTTCAAAATTCGAATAAAAAGGGTGCATTAAAAAAAACATGCATTAAATTAATTGGCCACTGCAGGCAAGAGTAATAGAGGAAACAGCAATTTCCAGGATTCTTGTCCAAAGTGCACATGTAGATTTTGGATGATGTGAACAGGTACAAAGATACTCAGTGGACAAGGATCAGTTGGCTAGCGTTCATGTCTCTGAATGAAAAGATTCATGGCAATTCCAGACACTTAAGTACACAGTCTTGGCTGGTTTTGCGGCAAAATTCTTCATGTCATCATTTTGAATTAAACAACAAGGTTCTTTTTTCAGTGCACATAAAATACACCATAGTATTATTCTGAGGAAGAGCGAGGGAAGGGGCAGGGACGAGATTATCCTTCATATCCCCCCCTAACAATATTGTGGAAATAATTACATGGACAACATATAACTTGGTGTATAATTAGTTTCAAAGGCGCTTGTGACATTAAAATGTTACAAAAGCCATCATACAAGTGATTTTCTTTTTAAGGCTGATTGACAAGTAAAACTAGAGCACCAGAGAATGACCAATGCCAAACAAAACTAGCAAAGCAGCAACACCCAAGTAAAGAAATGCATGATTAAGCAAATTATAAAACATCATCTAACTTCTATGGTTCCAAAGGTATCCAGAACTCCATTTTGATTCACCAATATATGAAACAATCGATCAGATGACATTGAATTTTTTCTCTCTAGTTCAAAGTCAATAGTTGCAAATTTTAAATCATATTTTGAGATATTTCAGTTTGCGCACTTCAAGCCAATTCACGTTTATTGACATATGCACAAGTACAGTGGAAGTACAGATGTAATGAAAATCTTGCTTGCAAAACATCACACGCACATAGATTCAGACAGCACATAAAAACATAAATCATTTGTAAGTTACACATCTACGAGACAGTGAAAAACAAAAAATATTAGTACAAAGCATTAATCAAAAAACGAGTTCATGATAATGCTAAAGTACGAGGTGTTCCATTGCAGGGTAGGATTAGTGTTGCGTAGGCTGGTTCAAGAACCTGACAGTTGTAGGAAAGTAGCCGATTCCTGAACCTGGTCATGTGTGACTTCAGGCTTATCTACCTCCTGCCAGATGGTAGCAGCAAGAAGGCCTTATCCAGATGGTGGGGATCCTTAATGATGAATGCCGTCTTCTTGATCCCACAGCATATGTATATGCTTTTGAAAGTAGGGAGGGCAGTACCAGTTATGGACTAGGCAAAGTCTTTCCAAAAAAAATCATACGTCAGGATCCAGGACGTGTTAGAAAATTAAATTCAAAGGGTAGAAGATAAAGGGTAGAATTATTTTGATTTGGATGAAAATGTAAGTGGCGTTAGGGATTATTCAGGAGTTCTGAAATTATGGGGATGTAGCAGGCATTTTAACTATCTGTGTTAATGTGCGGTGCAAATGCTAATCATTTTGAAATTAAAAGTACAGCTTTGTAATCGAGTAGAGCTGCCTATTGACATGACCATGACATATTCATGTAAGTATCAGCCCATTGTAAGACAACGGGGTATCATCGGGCATACATCAAAACAGACACGTTAAGTTACTTTGCACCATTGTGACAGAGATGAAGGAAATGTCCAGACCAGACTTATTTGTCACTCTACACATCAAACACAGTGCAGTGGCACATTTATCTGTCTGGCAATAATAGAGCAATTTGTGTACTCAAGACTAACTTTGGCTGTCTGGGTTCCCTGTCCTCAGAGGCTTTTAGAACATCCATGGAATTCACTTCACACAGAGAGTTGTGAATCCGTGCAATTCTCTGCCTCAGATGGCGGTGGAGGCCGGTTCTCTGGATACTTTCAAGAGAGAGCTAGATAGGGCTCTTAAAGATAGCGGAGTCAGGGGATATGGGGAGAAGGCAGGAACGGGGTACTGATGATCTGCCATGATCACATTGAATGGCGGTACTGGCTCGAAGGGCCGAATGGCCTACTCCTGCACCTATTGTCTATTGTCGTTTGGAAACAGCAAGGGCTTTTAGATCATCGATGGAATTCATTTGGAACCAGCAAAGGTGTTAGAACATTCAGAGATGTACTCACTCGCATTGCATGTGTAATTCCACAGAATCTTATGTTTCAATGGAGACGTTGTATTTTATTAAAATCAGTACAGGATTTGAATACATTAAATGAATGCGGCAGGCAACATAAAGGAAAATCCCATAAATTCTGCACATGTATTAAGAGCAAAAGGGTGGTTAAGGAAAGAACAGTTCTCCTTAAAGACCAACAAGACTGTCTTTGTGAAGAGCCATGGGAGATAAGAGATCTTTAATGTTCGAATATTCTCTTTAATGGCGAATATTCTCTTGCGTAAGTTTGGTGCGTGTGCAGATGTGGTGAAAATGTCGCTGTTTAGAGCATATTGCACACCAGTCTATACTGCGCACCTGTGGTCAAACTATGGAAAGACAAGTCTGCAGAGACTAAAGGTGTCATATAATGATGCCATGAGAACACTGCTAAGGAAACCTAGATGGTGTAGTGCTAGTAACATGTTTGTGGCTGCAGGAGTCAGTACATTAGAAGCTATCCTAAGAAATCATATGTATAAATTCATCTGCAGGATAAATGACTCTAAAAATGTAATTATTGTGGCCTTGTCAAACATAAGGTTTAGCACTCACGCTACGAATCCCAGTTGTGGAGACACTGGTATCGTTGTCTCATTGTAGGACATTGATCATTCTTTTTATTCTGGATTTTAATTCATGTATTGTGGGTTTTTTTTAATATATAATTTATGATGCTTTTATAAGTGATACAAAGATTTTATATGTACGTTATGATGTTTTTTTAAATATGCAATGCATTTTTATGTAATGTTGTCCCTTGAGTCCGAAATAAAGTTTATTATTATTATTAATGACTATTTCTCATCAGTTTTTACGACAGAGAAGATCAGGGAAGCTAAGAACTGAGGCAAATGATTAGCAATTTATCAGACCATATACAAATTACAAAAGAGGTGATATGGGCAGTCTTAAAAATCATTAAGGTGGGCCAATCCCAAGGGCCTGATCAAGTGCATACTAAAGGGCCTGTCCTGCTTGGCGATTTTTTCGGCGACTGCTGGCTTCATTGACTGACATATTAGGTCACTGAAAAATACATGGCGTGATGACATATGACGTATGACGCATGGTGGTTTTTCAAGTGTCGTTTTTTCAAGTGTCGCTAGATTTTGAAATGTTCAAAATCTTTTGGCGACACTGATATAACGCCAGCAAAATCACCAAGTGGGAAAGGCCCTTTAGACCTTGTGGGAAGCTGGGGTAGAAATTCCTCTGGCCCCTGCAGAGATATTTGCATCTTTAGCTGCAAGTGAAGTTCTGGAGAGGTGGTTAATGTTGCACCTCTATTTAGAAGGGCCAGCAAGACAAGCCAGGAAACAACTATAGGATGGCAAGCCTGACATCAATGGCAGAGAAGTTACTGTAGGGGATTCTGAGGGACAGGAATTTGGATAGACAAAAACTGATTAGGGATAGTCAATATTAAGCTGTGCAAGGAAAATCATGTCTCACAAATCTATTGAGACTTTTGAAGAGATAACCAAGAGGTTTGATGAGGACAGGGCTGTGGGCATTATCTAGCAAGGCCTTTGCCAAGGTCCCACACAGCAGAATGGAGGTTTAGATTGCATGGGATCCAGGGAGAGTTAGCTCAATGGATACACATTTAGCTTGATGACAGGATGATAGTGGACGGTTTTTGTTTAGACTGGAGGCCTGTGATTAGTGGGGTGCCATTGTGATTGGAACTGTGCACATTTTTGTAAAGGATTTGGAGAAGAATGTACAAGGCATAGTTAATAAGTTTGCAGAAACATAAAAATAGATGGTATTGTAGATAGTGAAGAAGGTGAACATGATCAACAGGATCATGATCAACTAGGTAAATGGCCAATACTGGCAAATGGTATTCAATTCAGACAAGTGCATGGTGCTATACTTTGGGAAGTCAAATCAGAGCAAGACTTTCATAGGAGCACCCTTGGTAGTGTTGTAAATAGATGGACCAAGGAGTACAATTACATATCGCCCTGTAGGTGGTGTCACTGGAAGACAGGGTGGTGAAATTGGCAGATAGACACAAAATGCAGGAGTAACTCTCTGGCGCATCTCTGGAGAGAGGAATGGTGACATTGGCATGTGGCACACTACCCTACATTAGTCAGGTCAAGCATAGGAGTTGGGACATTATGTAACAGTTGTACGCGACATTTGTGATTATATATTTGGAATACTGAGTACGGTTTTGTTGCCCTGCTATAGTAAAGATAACATTAAGCTGGAAAGAGCGCAAAGATGACATACAAGATTATTGCCAAGACTCAATGGCCTGACTTACAGAGAAAGGTTAGGCAGGCAAGGATTTTATTCTTTATAATTTAAGAAAATGAGGTGTGATTGATTGTAAGGTGGATAAAATCATGAGGGACATAGAAAGGGTGAATACACAGTCTTTTTCCCCAGGGTTGGGATGAGATTTAAAAGGAACTCCATTTACAAGTTCACAGATGGGACCACCATAGTGGGCCTGAACTCAAACAATGATGAGACATAATACAGGAAGAAAAAACAGCAGTTAGTAACATTGCGCCAAAGCAATAACCCCTCCCTCAACATCAACAACACAAAGCTTGCTATTGACTTCCGGAAACAAGGTGGTGTATACGCATCAGTCAGCACAATGATACCAAAGTGGAGATGTTCAAGAGTTTCAAGTTACTATTTGTCCTGAACCAACCACATTGACGTGACAGCAAGAAAGTGCACCAATGCCTCTGCTTCCTCAGAAGACAAAGGAAGTTCACATGACTTCAATGACCCATATCAACTTCAGATGCAATGGAGAAAGCATCCTATTTAGGTGCATAACAACTTGGTTTGGCAATAGCTCTGGCCAAGATCTTAGAAATAGCAGAATTGTGCATGTAAACAGGCAATGACACAAGCCAGCTTACCCCACATCAACTCCATTTACACTTCATGTTGCCTTATGACGAGTTACACCCCAACCATTCCCTCTTCTCTGCATCAGGCAGAAGATACAAAACCTTAAAAGCACATAATACCGGATTCAGGATAGCTTCTTCCCTACTGATCAACCTCTAGTAACAGACGGGCACAGCACCGACCTCCCAAGATATCTTAATAGGGCCTTTGTACTTTTTTGTATCTCCACTTACTCTGCAGCGGTAGTGCTACAACACTTAAACGCTGGTATTTACAATAACTGATATCTTTTCTCATTGCACTACCTTGTGACTTGATTGTACTCATGTACAGTATGATTTGACTGGATAGCATACAAAACTTTTCTCCATATTGTAGTACATGTGACAATAAAACAATATCAATAACTGTTTCCACCTAACCTCAGACATATTGTCTCTCAAAACACTGGTGTTACTTTAACCACACATGGCCATTGGGAAACTGGCAAGTAGTAATTTTGATGTAGAGAGGAACTATAATGCTGTGTCATTTCTATTGACTCCTGTACAATCATACTCTGGTTAAACAATGTAACATATAGCCTCTAGTATTTTTAGCTTGCTGCAACAAGAGTAAACATATTGTTATTGGAAAATGTTTTACTTTTGAAAACCCGGGGTGGGGTTAAATGTGTTATAGCAAGTCTGAAACTAGCGCCTAACCCCCTTTCCCCAATTGTCACGAGTGTCTTTATAACACGATTTTCTATTGCACGTTTCTCATGAACACAACGACCGCGTTGTCGTAAGAACAAACTTTAGCGCTAACAGAATCTGCAAATAACAAAC
Source organism: Malacoraja senta (assembly GCA_038087875.1). Lineage (NCBI taxonomy): Eukaryota > Metazoa > Chordata > Chondrichthyes > Rajiformes > Rajidae > Malacoraja > Malacoraja senta. The sequence continues at coordinate 53,946,328 of CM075983.1, read as the reverse complement.
GGGTGTTTAAAATACAGACAACAGCAATGCCTTAAAGTTCTTTGTAAGTTTATAATATGACAGTGGTGATAAATTTACACGGTCAGCTGATAAAATAGTATTGACGCTACTCGCACACGTCCCCTTTATCTTTGGCTGGAATATCCCGGCCTGATCCTGAGAACAGAAAAATATAAAAACCAAACAGGGAAACGATGCGGTCATTAAAAACAAAGGGGGCAGGAAGCACCAGCTGCCCCGACCGTGTTAGGGAGCGATGCCCAGGCGGTGGCACCCGCGGCCAGGCCGCTCTCTCCTCAGTCCCATCACCTTCCCTCCCACGGCCACGCTCGCAGCTTCATAACTTCCAGGAGCAGAGTTAGACCGCTCAGTCAACCATGGCTGAACTATCATTCCCTCCCAACACCATTCTCGTGCCATTGCCCCGTAACCGCTCACCTCCGGCCGCCGCTTGGGGCGGTTGCTGGAGCTACACAGCAAGTGCACCGCGCTGGCCGGCTGTGAGAGGAAAATCAGCCGGCGCCTGTGGAAGTGAACACCGCCTCGCAACAACGTCCAGAGCAGCGCCATCTTAGGCCGCGCCCGCTGCACTGTGGGAGCGCCCACGTCACCGCGCCGTGTGGGCGCGACCTGTGACCTCGCCCCTAGCAACCGGCTCCATCACTCTGCACCTCGCCCCTAGCAACCGGCTCCATCACTGCTCCTCGCCCCTAGCAACCGGCTCCATCACTCTGCACCTCGCCCCTAGCAACCGGCTCCATCACTCTGCACCTCGCCCCTAGCAACCGGCTCCAGCACTCTGCACCTCGCCCCTAGCAACCGGCTCCATCACTCTGCACCTGGCCCCTAGCAACCGGTTCCATTACTCTGCACCTGGCCCCTAGCAACCGGCTCCATCACTCTGCACCTGGCCCCTAGCAACCGGCTCCATCACTCTGCACCTCGCCCCTCGCAACCGGCTCCATCACTCTGCACCTCGCCCCTAGCAACCGGCTCCATTACTGCCTCCACCTCCTCACCTCCTCACCCCTAGCAACCGGCTCCATCACTCTGCACCTCGCCCCTAGCAACTGGCTCCATCACTCTGCACCTCGCCCCTAGCAACCGGCTCCATCACTCTGCACCTGGCCCCTAGCAACCGGCTCCATTACTGCCTCCACCTCCTCACCCCTAGCAACCAGCCTCCATTATTGCTTCCACACAGTCCTCTCCTCCATCTCCTCACATCAACCCCTCCCTCCTTGCCAGCGGGAGGCGGCCTCGCCAACTGCGACCAGCTCCACCTCTGTGTCCTTTGTCTTCTCCGCTTCACCTCCATCCTCCATTACTGTGCCTCCACACAGCCCGCTCCTCCACCTCCTCACTGGAATCCACCTTTCACTTGCCACCCCTTGCCCTCACCCCTCTCCATCAGCTTTCACCCGTCTACTCTATCAGACTGAAGAAGGACCTTTCTATCCTGAGCCTCCTCCACTGTCAGAGTGGGGCCCAACGCAGATTGGAGGAATAGCACCTCATATTTCGCTTGGGCAGCTTACAACCCAGCAGTATATTGATTTCTCTAACGTCAAGTAACCCTTGCTTTCCCTCTCTCTCCATCCGTCCCCTATTCCTAGTTCTCCAACTAATTTCCCTGTCCTTCTGATAAATTTTACTTATTGTATGCCTCCTTGTCACCTTTCCCTTAGCTAACAGAACCATTATACATTTCCTTATCATTACCTGCTTTGATCTTTAATTTTCACACCTTGCCCTTCCGTATCTCTGGTCTCCCTCTCCCCGACTCTCAATTTGAAGAAGGGTTTCGACCCGAAACGTCACCCATTACTTCTCTCCAGAGATGCTGCCTGTCCCGCTGGGTTACTCCAGCATTTTTGTCTATTTTCAGTCTGAAGAAAGGTTCCTACAGGAAATATTGTCTGTCCACATTCCTTCACAAATGCTGGCAGGCCGGCTGAGTTCCTCCAGCAGTTTGTGTTTTCTTGCTAATGCAATGTTGCAGGGAGAACCAATGCACAGAGCTTTGTAATAGTATTAGGAGAATACAAACAAGTATGAAACTGAACACGATACTTTTCACAACATAATTACTGGGAGAAATAGCTTGCAGCATCATTACTAGTATCAATAATACTTGGAGAATTAGAACTTGGATAATACTTAGTACAATATTATTAGCAGAAAAAATGTTTAGAATATTAATGCTGTGTACAACAGGAGTGTATTACACTGTATTACAAGAATAATATCAGGCCATAATTGCTGGCAACAGTAATATTCAGAGTATTGGTACTGTAAGAAAGTAGTCAACGCATTATTACTGTGAGAAATGTTAAGCGGGGTAATAGGAGGCATTATTACCAGCAGCAATAACTAAGACCATTATTGCTGGTACTGACAGAGTACCAGCAAATTGCAGGAATTATTGCTGCAATTTCTTCAATGAGATTTTCAGAACATCTTTGGTTCTTCTGGTCCCCTGTTGATTGATATCAATATTACTAGTAGTTCTGTGATCATCATGATTAATTAACATAATATTCATACTGATGGCAATGCTGTGCAGAGTATTATTATGAGCAGCACTAAATGTTTATTATTAACAGCAGGAATACCCAGAGGATTACAATCGTTAGGATTAGTTCTCAGATATCCCGTAACACACCTGTGAAGCACTTGGAACATTTCTGCTATATTGAAGTTGTTACATAAAGTTGCATTGTTATTGATAACATTGCAGTGAAGTAGAAAGTACTTGTTGAAATAATAGGACATTACGTTGGTGAAACGCAGGCAGGTGGGTCTAGTGTAGCTGGGACATATTGGCCGGTGTGGGCAAGTTGGGCTGAAGGGCCTGTTTCCACACTGTATCAGGCTATGACTCTATTACTGGTATCAATCATGGACAGCCATTGACAGGGCAGCTATAATTAACCTTGAAATATATTGCACAATTTGCAAGTATGATCACACAATTTGCTCTGTTGGTTTGCTGTGCGTTGTCAAATCAGATTTTAAATTGACTCTTCTTTGATGACTCTCATTACACAATTACTTGAAATAATGAACTGTAAACTTGCCATGTAAACGTCCTTGGCAGCTGTTCCCCATTTACTATCACCAAATCTTCAACCATTTGCAGTGCTTTTACTTCAACCCAACCCCCCACCAACCATTTGAAGTGCTTTTACTTCAACCCAAATCCCCACCAACCATTTGCAGTGCTTTTACTTCAACCCAAACCCATAACAACCATTTGCAGTGCTTTTACTTCAACCCAAACCCCCACCAACCAGTAAAAGCTGCAAATGGTCGGTGGGGGTTTGGGTTGAAGTAAAAGCTTCGGGAGGGAGTCCACCTCCCAGGGACCCATCAAGAGACCAGAACATTTCTCCCAGTTGATCCTGGCAGAGGAGGCGGCCGAGAAGACTCATTGGCACTCACGCATCCTCTGCAGGTCGACGGGGTCGGTGACCATGAGGAGCACATCATCGGCGTAGACCGAGAGGACCACCTCCATGTCCGGCTTGCGTAGAACCATGCCATTCGAAGCAGACTAAGGAATGGCTCCACGCAGATGGCCTGCGGAAGGCAATGGGGGCCGTCAAGAATCTGTTTACTTTCACAAGGCACTCCGCGGCGGCGTATAAAAGCTGGATCTGCACAACAAAGTGCGGTCCGAACCCAAACTCCCGCAGAGTCCTTAACAGATACTCATGATCCACCCTGTCGAAAGCCTTCTCCTGGTCGAGGGAGAGAAAGGCAGTGGGTACACCGGTCTCCTGAGCCATGTCGACCAGGTCCCGGACCAGATGGATATTGTCCTGGATGGACCGGCCCAGGACCATGTAAGACTGGTCAGGGTGGATCACTTGGGCCAGCACTGGGCCCAGACGGTTGGCCATTGCCTTGGCAAAGACCTTGTAGTCGGTACAGAGGAGGGAAAAACCTAGCACCAGTTTTTTAGATGGTAGAGATCGCCCTTCTTGGGCAGAAGGACCTCCGCCAAGACAGGGGCATCTCTCCGGTCACCAGGCTCTCCCTCAGTACCATGGTGTAGTCCTCCCCCAGGATCCCCCAGAAAGTGGGAGGAACTCTACTGTCAGCCCGTCCAGGCCAGGGGATTTGCCCCTTCGGATCTGATGGAGGGCCGCGGTCAGTTCGTCCAGTGTCAGGGGGGCGTCCGAACGCTCTGCACCTTCCGGGCGGACCGTGGCTAGACCTTCCCATAAACCACTGCACTCGTCCCCGCTGGAACTATCTGGTGAGAACAAGGTCCCGTAAAAGGAACGAACCGCTGCGTTGATCCTCTGGATCAGTGACGGAGGAGTCATCGTCAGCGAGCAGCTCCACTAACTGCTGACGGACTCCCCGCCTCTTCTCCAGCGAGTAGAAGAAGGGTGAACCGCGGTCCAAATCGTGGAGCAATTGGATCCGCGACCTCACGTACGTGCCTCAGATTGGTCCAACTGTAGCTCCTTCAGCGCGTCCTTCTTCTCCTGGTATTCCCTCCAGAGGATCGTGTCCCCGACGGTCTGACTTAGACGCGAATCCAAATCGAGCAGCTCGCTCCCGAGCTGTCTGATCTTGGAATCGCGTCTCTTGGTCGACCCTCTAGTGTACTCCTGACAGAAACTCCGGATGTGGACCTTGCCCACGTCCCACCATAGCCGCAGGGAGTGAAATCCTCCCCGCTTCCCCTTCCAGAACCTCTCAAACGAGTCCCGGAAGCGGCGATCCTCCAGCAGCCGGTTGTTAAAGTGCCAGTACACGGACCCTCCCCTCCTGCGCAGCGGGGTAAACTCCGCCCACACCAGGTGGTGGTCCGAGCACGGCACCGGCAGCATGGAGGCCGCCGAGACGCGGGAGACGTACCCCCGAGAAATATACAGGCGGTCGATGCGAGACCCACCCCCTTCTGACCTCCTGGAGAAAGCACTAGAGTCGGGATGGAGGTTCCTCCAGGTGTCTACCAAGTCAAAGGAATCCAGGAGCTGCTTCAACTTCTTCACTGACCCTTGACCACGCTGGATACCGGAACGGTCTCCTTCCTCGAGGGTACAGTTGAAATCACCCCCGAGGATCACGCAGTCACCAGGGTCGATGGAGCTCAGCAGGGCAGACACCTCCCGGAACAGGCGCGTCTGCAACATGGCGGGCTTGGGGGCGTACACGTTGACAAAATGCAACGGCACGCCTCCTGCTGCCATTTATGTTGTAACTGGCTATGGTGATCGCCATGTCAGGAGTACACTAGATCCCCTCACCAGTCCCCCGGTCGCTGACAGCAGAGCTGCTCCTCCCCCTGCGGACCCTAGGTGGATTGGCGGTGGGTCTTACCTTCCGTATCTTTGCTACAAGGGACGCTCTACTGCTCCCTCTACCCTCAGCAGGAACGACGCTGCTCTCGGCCTTGGCGTCCCTTTGCAGGTCGTCCAAGAAGGACCAGAGCTGACGCTGGTCGTTCCCCTTCACCCCCATCGCCCCCATGCCCCTCCGTTTGAGGATGAGGTTCAGCGAGCCGGTGAGCCCTTGTAAGTTCGGCCACCGATGGGAGGGCAGTCTGGGCCGATGTTGGGCTCCCTCGGTGGCCGTGATCAACTCGCGGATCTCCTCCACTGGAATGAGTGGAGTGGCGTCGGGGGGGAGCAGGAACATCCACTTACTCATTGTCCGAGGAGTCCCCTTCCACCCGCTCACTGCAGATGGAGTCACCATCCCCATCCCCGGACATACCCATAGTGCTCGATATTCCCGCCTCACCCTGTGCAGCCGTTGCCTCTGCCCCACCCGCTGGTCTCTCCTCCACCTCAGTCCCAACCCTGGGACCAGTGGTAGAGGGGCCTTCCCCAGATGTACCCGGGGAGTCAAGACCATCGACAGTGGGGGCGTCTATCCCTCCCCCAGTTGGGCCCAGAGTGAACTCTGGTGCACCAGACTCAGGGAGTCCCTCTGGAACCAGGTCCTGACGGAGAGAAAGGCTGGTTTCCCCTATCCCCTCCCCGCCTACAGTCTCTACCTCCAGAGGCGTGCTCTGCGCCTCATCCTGGGTGGGTTGCTCCTGGGCTTCCTCAGATGCATGATGCAGGACTCCCTCCCCAACAGGAATCTCCCCCTGCTCCATATCACCCGAGTGGTCCCCATTGCCACCCTCCCCAGAATCCCCTCCAGAACATGGGACCGGGGCTCAACCCAGCGCTTGCCGGATGGTAGGAGGGTGAACAGTTTGTGTGCTGGGTGGGTGGTGTCTTTGATGATATTGGTTGCTCTCTTGCGACAGCGAGATGGTTATAAGTCCTGGATTGCTAGTTGGGGTGATCTAGTGATCTTCTCCGCTGTCCTCACCACTCTCTGTAGGGCCTTCTGGTCAGCAGCAGAGCAACTGCCATACCAGACTGAGAGACTGCTGGTAAGAATGCTCTCAATGGCACCACTGTAAAAAGTTGTGAGGGCAGAAGGGGGGAGGTCGGCTCTCCTCATCCGTCGAAGGAAGTGGAGGCGTTGCTGTGCTTTCTTGACTAGGGAGATGGTGTTGGTGGACCATGTCTGATCATCTGTGATGTGTACTCCCAGGAACTTGGTGCTTTTCACAGACTCCACTGCACTGCCATTTATGGTGAGTGGGGTGTGTGCTGTCTGTTTCTTCCTGAAGTCCACAGTTATTTCTTTTGTTTTATTGACATTGAGTTGAAGGTTATTGATGTCACACCAGTTGATGAATTGTTGTACCTCCTCTCTGTAGGCTGAGTCGTCATCGTGGCTGATGAGGCCCACCACTGTTGTGTCATCTGCGAACTTGATGATGTGGTTCGAGTTGTGTTTGGCACAACAGTCATGTGTCATCAGCGTGAACAACAGAGGGCTCAGCACACATCCCTGTGGGACCCCGGTGTTCATGATGGTGGTCTCTGATGAGTTTTTGCCAACTCTTACTGTCTGTGGTCTGTCGGTGAGGAAGTCTAGTAACCAGTTGCATAGTGGGGTGCTGATGCCTATTTCGCCGAGTTTATTCACCAGGTGTTGGGGGATGACTGTGTTGAAGGCGGAGCTGAAATCGATGAACAGCAACCGCACGTAACTGTTATTGTTTTCCAGATGAGCCAGGCTTAGGTGGAGTACTGTTGCTATGGCATCATCAGTGGAACGGTTGGGACGGTATGCAAACTGGAATGGGTCAAGTGTAGAGGGGAGACTGGATGTTATGTGGGCCTTAACCAACCTTTCAAAGCACTTCATCATGATGGACGTGAGTGCTATGGGCCGGTAGTCGTTCAGTGTTGAGGCTGGGGATTTCTTGGGTAGCGGTATGATGGTGGTGGCTTTGAAGCATGCTGGTATGATGGCTTGGCTCAGAGAGGTGTTGTAGATGTCCGTGAGAACATCTGTGAGTTGGTCAGCACAGTCTCTGAGCACACGCCCCGGTATGTTGTCAGGACCTGCAGCTTTTCTGGGGTTCACCTTGAGTAGGGTCCTCCGCACATCAGCTGGGTCCAGGTGAAGTGTTTCATGGTCTGGGCAGGGAGGGGCTTTTGTTGGTGTGGTGGTGTTGTCTTCCTCAAACCGGTTGAAGAAGGTGTTAAGTGTGTTGAGGAAGTCTATGTTGTCCTCGCATGGTGGAGGTGTTGGCCTGTAGCCGGTGACAGACTGGATGCCTTGCCACAGGTGCTTGGGGTCCTTAGTGTCTGTGAAGTGTGTTTGAATTTTCTGTCCATAGACACGCTTGGCTGTTCTCACGCCCCGGTTCAAGTTGGCCCTAGCAGTACTAAGGGCGTCTTTGTCCCTGGACTTGAAAGCAGCATTCCGTGCTCTCAGGAGCTCACGCACCGCCCTGGTGAATCAGGGTTTGTTGTTGGCCCTCGTGGTGATGTTTTTGATGACGGTCACATCTTCCATGCATTTGAATATATATCCAGTCACAGATTCAGTGTATTTCATCAAGTTGACATGATGGTTGGTAGTGGCAGCCTCCCTAAAAACGGTCCAATCTGTGCAGTCGAAACAGTCTTTGAGAGCTGAGGTGGCTCCCTCTGGCCATGCTCTGATCTGCTTCACAGACGGCTTGTTCCTGGTCAATTGAGGTCTGTAAGCTGGAATTAGCATAACAGAGAGGTGGTCTGAGTTCCCCAGGTGGGGATGGGGAGCAGCTCTGAATGCCTGTCTGATGTTGGTGTAGACTTGGTCGAGTATGTTATTTCCCCTGGTTGCAAAGTTCACATGTTTGTAATAATGTGGTAGTACTGTCTTCAGTTTGGCCTGATTGAAATCGCCAGCGATTATGTAGACAGAGTCCGGGTTAGAGTTTTGCATTGAGCTGATCGACTGATACAATGTAGACAGTGCGTCCTTTGTGTTCGCACTGGGTGGAATGTACACAGCTGTGATGTTGATGGCTGTGAATTCCCTTGTCATGTAGAATGGTCGGCATTTAATTGTCAGAAATTCTATATCCTCAGAACAGTGGCTTGACACAGTTTTGGCGTTTGTACACCAGTTGTTATTGATGAAAATGGATACACCACCCCCCCCCGAGATTTACCGCTGAGAGCATGACTCCTGTCCGCCCGGAATGATGTTAGTCCATCCAGCTGAATGGCGTTGTCCGAAACAGAGTTGTTGAGCCACGTCTCTGTGAGGATGATGGCGTTGCAGTCTCTGACCTTTCTTTGTGTAGTTAAATCCAGTCTAAGGTAGTCCATTTTGTTTTCCAGCGAACGAACGTTGGATAGCAGAATAGAAGGAAGTACAGGTCTGTAGGGGTTAGCTTTTAGCCTGGCGCTGATACCCGCTCGGCTGCCCCGCTTGCTAGGTCTAGCACACCGCTTGCGCAGCAAGCTAGGTCTCACACGCCGCGCGCACCGCCTCCAGTGTCGCCTCCAGTGTCGACCTGTGATGGGAGGAGAGTCCGCTGCCTTGCAGGCCCCTGGGTCTTGCCGGTGTAGGATGCCTAGCTCGCAGAGTGCCTCGGGTTCCAAAGCCAGTGTAACTCCAGAAAGGTTTTCGGAAAAGTCGAAGTTTCTTAGTCCAAGTAGTGTAGTTCTGTTATAGACTACTCTCGCACAAGACTGTGACAGTACAGACAACATATTAAACATAAAACGCACATCGCTATCGGGAGCTGGAGTAGCCGCTGCCGTACAGGGCGCCGCCATCTTGTTGCATCGCTGGTTTCAGCCCTTTCTTTTATACAGGTAACCTGAGAACTACTATATTTGATGATTTTCTGCGCTGCTGCTGGCAACATGTTACCACAGACAGGCGCCATCTTCGTGCTAGCAAGTGGGAGATCCAGCAGGCCTGGGCAAATCTAGCCCAGAAATGCTACACTTGTCGCTTTACCTCCCCCCTGACACCATTCAAGGACCCAATCAGTCTTTCCAGGTACGGCAGAGGTTCACCTGCACCTCCTCCAACCTCATCTATTGCATCCGCTGCTCTAGATGTCAGCTGATCTACATCGGTGAGACCAAGCGTAGGCTTGGCGATCGCTTCGCCCAACACCTCTGCTCGGTTCGCAATAACCAACCTGATCTCCCAGTGGCTCAGCACTTCAACTCCCCCTCCCATTCCGACCTTTCTGTCCTGGGCCTCCTCCATGGCCAGAGTGAGGCCCACCGTAAATTGGAGGAGCAGCACCTCATATTTCGCTTGGGCAGTTTGCACCCCAGCGGTATGAACATTGACTTCACATCAGTCTGAAGAAGGGTTTTGGCCCGAAACGTTGCCTATTTCCTTCGCTCCATAGATGCTGCCTCACCCGCTGAGTTTCTCAGCATTTTTGTCTACCTTCGATTTTCCCGCATCTGCAGTTCCTTCTTAAACAAACCTAGCCAGATGTTTGGTGAAACAATCACCTAGTCTGTACTTGGTCTCACTAATGTGAAGGAGGCCACATCAGGAGCACATCAAGAGGAGTTTATGCTTTCTAGTTTATGAAACAAGCCTTGCGAGAGTGTACTTGTGGATTTGGTATTTTTCTAATCATTTTTAGCACTAATATCTTGATTCTTTTCGCTGTTTCCTTTCTTTTAGAAATTTGACGAGTAATTTATGTATAATTTGTATTTGTGTGTTTGTCTTTGTGTCTGTGATGATGCCGCAAGCAAGATTTTGCATTGTACCTCTACATCACAGTACGCACCTGACAATAACCTCTCGGTACGACACAAAATGCTGGAGTAACTCAGATGGACAGGCAGCATCTCTGGCTGGAAGGAATGGGTGATGTTTCGGGTCGAGACCCTTATTCAGATTGAATCGGGGCAGAGGGAGATACAGAGATGAGGAAGTACAAGGCGTGAAAACGAGACAAAGGGGGCGGAGATGAAGGAAAATGTAGAATATTTTACACAATTAGGAAGCTAACAAAGCAAAACAGAGATAAAATGTAAACGAGAACAGTCAGACTTGTCAGAGAACTGGGAAGAGGGGAGGGATGGAGAGAGGGGGTTACTTGAAGTTACAATAAACTCTACTGGATTTGAATTTTTGGAAAAATCAGAGAAAGTATTTGAATGCGACGGTGCTGCAGTGAGATTGAAGAATGAGAAAGGGTTCGGCCAGCAGATGGAGCCAGGTATAAAAGGCAGAGACGTAGATAGCAACGACAAGCAGTCTGCATTTTTTCCCTCTCTCTCTCTCTCTCTCTCGCAGCCATTTGGTTTCATTTTAGAGACCGCGGGAAGCTGCGAGCATCTTCAGGAGGAGTTGGCTGTTCTATGGAAGTTGATATTTCTCTTTCCACCATCATGCCTTGCCAAAACACGCAGCAGCAGCAGCAGCAGCAGCAGCAGCAGCAGCAGCAGCAGCTCGGCAACCCGGAGCGGAGCCACACTCTGCCCAAGCAAGTGCGGTTCGCGGCGGCAGCAGCGGCCAGTGTCGAGCCCGAGCCCGAGCCGCTGGCAGCGCAGCTCAAGCTCAAGCTGCTGCCGATGAACGACCAGATCCGAGAGCTGCAGACCATCATCAGGGACAAGTGAGTGGCCGGCTATCTGCATCGGTGCTGGCCATATTAGCGCCTGTCTGTGTGTGTGTGTGTGTGTGTGCAGAGAGAGAGCCTGCAGTCCCAGGCCTGCGCTAAATGGGGACAGCAGCAGCAGCAACGACTCCTCTCTCTATCTCTATCTCTCACTCTCACACCAACTTCAGCTGCACTAACCAACCAGTACATTCAAAGGCGGCACGCACTGTCGTTTTATTTTATCTAAGAGCTTGGAACAATCCCAGAAATGTTGTTCCAACACGTGTATCCTATTCCTACAGCGGATGTGGTACAAGTTAGCTCATTTGTATTTACACACGCAGTTCTTATTCCCACCACGGGATGGAATGGCCTAAACCGATCTGAATCATTCTTCATTGAATTCAACACAGTGCAATATGGTTTATTTAGAGATGGTTTATTCCCGACTGTTTAACATTTAAACACACACACACACACACACACGCACACGCACACGCACACGCATTAAACAGTGCTACCAAAAAATATATATGCCCCTGGACATGTACTTCTGTGAAGTAAGACTAAAGATATTGGTTCAAAAGGCAAATATTGGTCCAAAATTTCTACGCAGACGAGACGTTGCCTTAATCATTCTCTTTTATCAAATGAGCTATTTTATTGGGAATATAAATTTGGCGGGTTCATTTTGCCAGATTTCTGTGCTCTTCATTGCTGAAGGTTTAGTTCTGTTTACAGATACAGCATGGAAACATGCGCTCTGGCCTCTCGATGTCCACACACCCTAAAGGCCCTGTCTCACGGTGCGAGCTGACCCACGAGGTACCCCGAGCGAAAGACTCGTGGTTGTGCACGAGATTCCAAGTGTATGATCAAGAGTTTAACCGAGTTCGCACGGGTATGACTCAAGTTTGCCGTTAACTGTCATTTCTGCGATGTTCCAAGTTCGTCTCCCAAGTTAACAAGTTCCTTTCCCGAGTTACTCTTGAGCCAACCTTCAATGAAGGTCTGTTTTAATAAGCAACATCTCCATCCTGTGGCTTTGAAGGCCGCATCTATTGATTTGACCTACAAAGGGAAAATGCGCACCATCCGGTGCCAGAGCAGTTATACTGATGATTTGTTTGAAACACACACACACCAGCAGGCGGAGGTTTGCTATATTTTAATTGAATTTACTGCCAGGTCTACACACTGCGGGGAGACTGGAGATGAAATCTTTGAATGTGGACGGATGCGCACATCAGATTGTTGGGAGACGGAGCTCAGGGTTCACCTCCTGAGCTGCTTTGGTGCCCAGGCGTGAGTTGAGGTGGAGCGAGGTTGGGGGGGGGGGGGGGGTCAGGTTAAACTCACCTATTTGACAGAGGCAGAGGATTACGAGGATCCAGCAAGACTCGGACTGCATGGAGAGCCGAGACTGCCCCGCTGGTGGCCAACTTCCCCCTGCCCTCCATCGCCGCTCCCAGCCGGCCGGCAGGAGCTGTGCATGGAGCCCACCACCGGAGTCGTGTCTGACTGCCTGGGCAGCCCGAGGGTGGCAGATGCACCCTGCCCGGGGAGAGGCCGCGGAGAGACTGCGGGGGGAGCACCTCACTCTGACTGTGATAGGGAGAGACAGAGGCGCACACACACACACACACACATTGTGGAGTTCCTCTGACTGACTGACTGTCTGTGTGGGGGTGGGACAGAGAGAGAGAGAGACACACACACACACACACACACACAGGCAGCGTGGAGTACCTTTAACTGTGTGTGTGGGAGAGAGAGACAGAGGCAGACACACACACAGCGGGCAGTGTGTACCTCAGTCTGTGTGTGTGTGTAGGGGAGAGAGAGACACAGAGACAGTGTGGACCTCTGACTGTATGAAGGAGAGGGGGAGAGAGAGAGAGGCACAGAGGCAGTGGTGTACTTTGGCGTGACTGTGGGGGAGAGAGAAAGAGCGCACAGGATGGTCTATCTGTGTGTGTGGGAGGGAAAAGAGACTAAGCAGAATACATCGGTCTTATTGTGTGTGGG